>JABEZY010272762.1:0-11221 GCA_013467495.1 Gossypium gossypioides
TTAATTTAATTTTACTTGATCAAAATTAATTTTTCCAAAAATCACTTAGATTTTCCAAATTAATTTTTTCAGAAAATTCTTTAATCAAATTCTCTAGTTGAATATTTCTTATAGCCACCTAATTTAATTCCACATCGAATATATCGACTCAATTAAATTATTCCTAAAGTCGTAGAATTTTCTTTTGATTCAAGTGCAGTCCGATCGAGTTTTTCTTGAGCTAGCAGAAGGATCAATCGGACATATACAATTAGGCTTCAGTGATTGCAATTATGTCTAGAAGCATCGTTCCGATAATTCGCAATTACTTAATCTTGGAGTCAGTCCACAAGAAGTACCATGATTGAAAGCTCCTTATTATATACTCTTTACGAAAACAATTCATCCAACTGTTTTGCATAATGACCTTGTTATGTGTGTGTTACCCTTATATGATATCATTGATTCTTTTGAGTTAAATTATTCACTCAATACAATCTTATTTTATCTCATTGACATCATTGTGTCTTCTTAATGATTAATATGATCACTGTCAACAAATGGTTGTGATAAATTGCTCTTTCAAGAACAAGCAACTTGCGGCCAAGTTTCATATTTATCAATCCACACAATGCCAATGAAAGGATATCATTAACTCTTTAGTTGAGCTATGAATTTCACTATTGTTAGTAAATCCATGCCATACACAAGTCATGTACCCAACATATCGGCTATGGACTCGATCATCTTTAGAGCATAAGCCTCAACTTATATCAAAGCACATTAGTTGCATACGCATAGTCAATGACTAACTCAGGATTTAGGTAAATCACAACATGAACTTCACAAGTGAATTAATTTACAAACAGATTCAGAATTAATTCATCTTGGGTTCAGTCTAATGTATCATTCTACCAATGAATACATCTATCTCTTTACTCGTGGAGTCAACTACTCCGATAGCTAAGACTAGCCGTCTCTCCAATTGGAATTGTAGACAACATAATAATCCTTCTCAGTATTTGAATCAAATGCTCACTTTGATTCTTTTACGGGATTACGGACTCATTTAGATTATCTAYTGAAGTAAGTTGTCTTTCTCGCAATGTAAACGTTCTTTACAATGCCACTTATCTTCAGTTTGAACTTTAGACAATCAATGAGCTAATATTTGATTGTCACAATTTCGCTATGCATGCAAAATATAAAAGACATAATAGAAAAATGTGAAATTAACTTTATTGATTTATTCATCGTTCAAATAAATAGAAAATAGATACTGTTTACTACAATATGGGCACATTTCCCAACAATCTCCCACTTGCCTTAGTGAAGTAAATGTGTCATGTTTCACATTCTCATATCTTCAGCATGTTTGTTAAAAGTCCTAGTTATAAGATTCTTAGTAAACGGATCTGCAAGGTTATTTTTAGAAGTTACTTTCATCACATCTACAATTCCTTCGGTTACTGCCTCTCGTATCAGGTGAAAATTTCGATCAATATGTTTCGTCCTCTTGTGACTTCTCATTTCCTTGGTAATAGCTATTGCAGCATTGTTATCACAATACAGTGTTATAGCTTTTTCCATACCAGGAATAACTTCAAGTTCGGTTTAGAACTTTCGAAGCCAAATAGCTTCTTTCGTTACCTCAGAAGTAGCCACATACTTGACCTCCATAGTAGAGTCCGCAGTGCAAGTTTGTTTTACACTTTTCCACACTATGGCTCCACGGCCTAGAACGAATACACTTCCTAACGTCGATTTCTACGAATCATTATAGGTTTGAAAGTCTGAGTCTGTGTATCCAACAGGAGTAAGGTCATCCCCAAAATACACAGGCATATAATCTCTGGTTCTTTTAAGATACCTTAATATATGTTTTACAACTTGCCAATGCCTGAGACCTAGATTCACCTGATATCGACTAACAATTCCTACTGTGAAATAGATATCTAGATGTGTGCAAAACATCGCATACATAAGGCTTCCAACTGCTAAGCATATGGAACCTTACTTATATGCTCACTTTCTTTCGCTATTTAGGACAATCATCTAAAGAAAGATGAAAACTTGATGCAGTTGGCTGAATGTATGGCTTTGCATCGATCATTGCAAAATGTTCCAGTACCTTATCAATGTATGAAGCTTAAGATAGAGCAACCATTTTATTCTTTCGATCCCTAAGGATTCAAATTCTAAGAATATAACTAGCTTTACCCAAGTCCTTCATGCTAAACTGTTGAGCTAACTATAGTTTAACCGATGACAATTCTCTTGCATAATTTTTGATAATCAGAATATCATGGATATACAAAATGAAGAATACCACCTTTTTGTCCTTTATACGCTTATAAACACAAGGTTCATCAGCATTTTGCTGAAATCTAAAAGTCTTGATCATTTGATCAAATCTTTTATTCCATAAGCGGGACGCATGTTAAGTCCATAAATGGATCTTAGCAGTTTGCAAACTTTATGCTCTTTTCCTTTGACAACATAGCCAATGGGTTGAGCCATGTAAATGGTCTCATCAAGATAGTTATTCAAGAATGTTGTCTTCACATCCATTTGCCAAATCTTGTAATCAAGAGTAGCGAAACTGGATAAGAGTATGCGGATAGACTTCAGCATACCTACCGGAGAAAAGGTTTTATCGTAATCGATGCCTTCTTTCTGTGTATAGCATTTCCCTGCAAATCTAGCTTTGTGTGTTTCCACATTCATTTTTGCATTTCTTTTCTTCTTGTAGATCCACTTACGCCCTATGGGTTTAATCTCAATCGGTAAGTCTACAAGTTCCCACACCGTATTGGATTTCATAGAATCTATCTCGGCATCCATGGCTTGTTTCCAGAGCTTGGAATCAATGTCTTGCATAGCCTCCTCATAAGTGAATGGATCATCAACCTCATGATTGGCTTTTGTGTTATAAATACTATCATCATAGATGAAGAAGTCTAGTTTCTTAGAAACTCTCCCACTTGCAGGTTGATCGTTTGCAGGTTTTTCTACAACTTTCTTGAGAATTGAACTTGGTGATTGTTCTACCACTCCCGAAAGTTCCTCGAGTACCATTTTGCTTCGAGGCTTAAAGTTATACATGTAGCTTTTCTCGAGAAAAGTAGCATGAGTAGAAACTTTAATCGTATTATCTTTCGGATTGTAGAATAATCCTCCATTTATTCCTTTTGCATATCCTACAAACATGCACAATTTTGTCCGTGCATCCAATTTCTTTGCATCCTCATCCAGAATGTGTGCTAGAAAACCCTATATTTTAAAGTGATTTAGAGTGGGTTTCTTTCCATGCCATAGTTCATACGGTGTCTTACAAGAAGACTTGGTTGGCACATCATTCAAAATATAGCAAGTCCTTTGTATTGCATATCCCTAGAAGGAAGCAAGAAGTTGTAAATAGCTTAACATTGAACTAACCATGTCAAGCAAAGTTCTATTCCTTCTCTCAACTATGTCATTCTATTATGGAGTGCCCAACGCAGTCAATTGGGATAAAATCTCATTCTCTATGAGGTATCCTAAGAACTCATCAAATAAATATTCCCTACCTCGATCAGACCAAAAATTCTTTATGGATAAACCTAATTGCTTTTCTACTTCCACACGAAACTCTCGAAATTTATCAAAGGTTGTGTGTTTGCGGTACATTAGATACACATATCCATATCGAGAATAGTCATCAATAAAAGTAATGTAATAATCATAACTTTCTCGGGCATTGATGCTCATGAGACCACATACATCAATGTGCACAAGTTTTAAAGTTTGGTTGGCCCTTGTACCTTTCGCATTAAAAGACATCTTAGTCATTTTACCTTCTAAGAAAAATTCACATTGTGGAAGACTAACTTCCTTAAGCATACTTAAGGAGCCATCTTTCATGAGTCTAGTGATTCTTTCTTAGTTAATATGACCAAGTCTTAAACGCCATAGGTACCCCTCATTATAGTGAGAAGTTTTAAACTTTTTATTCACTATTTTAGTTTGAAGCATCGAGTAGTTATTTGGTTTGATAAAGTAGAGATTATTTTTCATCCTTCCATTACAGATTAAATAATGATTCTTGTGAATAGCAATCCCTTTATTGAATGTCACGGTATAACCATTATAAAATAAGCATGCTACAGAAATTAAATTCCTCTAAAAATGAGGTACATAAAACATGTTCTTTAAAATAATCTTCTTAAAATTATCAAAGTGTAAAATAACTTCTCCCACTACTTCGGCTGAAACATAGCTCCCATATTCGGTCTGCAACAAGAGGCTCTTGTCACATAGATTTCTTATTTTGCTGAACCTCTAAAAAGAAACACACATATAGTTAGTGGCTCCAAAATCAATAACCTAGTTGTCAATTGATTCTTCCACTAAGCAAACTTTAAGCACAAAGAGTTTCATACATTTGCCATTTTTGGCTATGTAATCCAAATACTCCTTACATTTTGATTTGAAATGTCATTTCCTGTTGCAGAAGAAACATTTGATCTTTTTAGGATCTTTCAACTTCTTAGCCTTCTTCCTATCCACACGAGGTGGAACTGAAGACTTAGTCGGTTTCTTCTTTCCCTTAGCTTTATGTTTCCCCTTAGAACACGAAGGGCCCACAGCTAAGTTTGCCACGGGTTTCTCCTGAACCAACTTACCACCATTCAGCATCAACTCATAAGATTGTAACTCCTTCATGAGCTAAGTTAAGGTAAACACCATGTTTCCTAAGTTGCAAGGGACCCTAAAACCAGCAAACTCCTTGGTTAAGGATTTGATCACTATTTCAATTAGCGTGTTAACGTCTAGTTTAGCCCCATTGTCCTCCGCTTTCACAAAGAATCCCATAAGCTTAAGCATATGTTCTTTGATTGGAGTGCTAATTTTCTTTGACTAGAGGGACCAATCAGATATATACAATTAGGCTCTAGTGATTGCAATTTTGTCCAGAAGCATCGTTCTGATAATTTGCAATTACTTAATCATGGAGTCAGTCCATAAGAAGTACCATGATTGAAAGCTCCTTATTGTGTACTTTTTACGAAAATAATTCATCCAACTGCTTTGTACAATGACCTCATCATGTGTGTGTGTTACCCTCATATGATATCATTGATTCCTTTGAGTTAAATCTGTTCACTCAAAACAATCTTACTTTATCTTATTGTCACCATTATGTCTTCTTAATGATTAATATGATCATTGTCAACAAATGATTGTAATAAATTGCTCATTCGAGAATAAGCAACCTGTGGCCACGTTCCATATTTATCAATCCACACAATGCCAATGAAAGGATATCATTAACTTTTTAATTGAGCTATGAATTTCACTGTTGTTAGTAAAGACATGCCATACACAAGTCATATACCTAACATACCGACTATGGGCTTGATCATCTTTAGAGCATAAGCCTCCACTTATATCAAAGCACATGAGTTGCATACGCATGGTCAGTGACTAACTTAGGATTTAGGTAAATCACACCATGAACGTCTCAAGTGAATTAATTCACAAACGAATTCAGAATTAATTCATCTTGGATTCAGTCTAATATATCATTCTACCAATAAATACATCTATCTCTCTACTCGTGGAGTCAACTGCTCCGATAGCCAGGACTAGTCATCTCCTCAATTGGAATTATAAACAACATAATAATCCTTCTCAGTATTTGAATCAAATGCTCACTTTGATTCTTTTACGGGATTACAGACTCATTTAGATTATCTATTGAAGTAAGTTGCCTTTCTCGCAATGTAAACGTTCTTTACAATGCCACTTATCTTCAGTTTGAACTTTAGACAACCAATGAGCTAATATTTGCTTGTCACAATTTCGTTATCCATGCAAAATATAAAGGACATAAATACAAAAGACATAGTATTGAAATGTGAAATTAACTTTATTTATATATTTATTGTTCAAATAAATAGAAAACAGTTACTTGTTTACTACAATATGTGCACATCTCCCAATATTAGTTAAATTTGCTCATTTTCTAGTTGTAAGAATCGATTGGCCACTTTCGAAGCTTGCTAAAGTGTATATTCGCTAGATATTGAGGCTATATAGTGTGCCTATGTCCATCATCTCAGATTGAGATCCTACTTCACTTCGAGATTTTGGAAGTAATTACACGAATCTTTAGGTACGAGGTTGAATTTCAACACAACTTTCCATCCCTAGTCTAACAGTCAATCAGAATGTGTTATTCAAGTACTGGAAGATATGATGCTTTGAGCCTGTGTCATTGAATTTGAATCTGGTTGGGAATGTTATTTGCTTTCACTTAAATTTTTTTATAATAAAAATTTCTAATCGAGCATTCAAATGGCTCCATACGAAGCTTTATATGGCTGACAATGTAGAATACCTTTATGTTGGTCAAATTTAAGCGTGAAAATGATGATTTGGCCGGAAATAGTGTAAGAAACAGAAGATATGGTGAATGTAATAAAATGTAGTTTGAAAGCAGTATCAGATAAACAAAAATTGTATGTTGATCTGAAATGGAAATATATTGAATATGTTGTGGGGAAAAAGTATTTCTAAAAGTCTTTCTGGGGAAGAAAGTGTTACGCTTTGCCCTTCAAGGAAAGCTAAGTCCCAGGTTTATCAAGTCATATGAGATCATTGAGAGAGTTGGATCAATTGAATACCGTCTAGCTCTACCGTCAAAATTGCAAAAGATTTACAATGTGTTCCATGTATCAATGCTCCAATGATATCGATCCGATCCTTCTCATATTATACCGATGGCAGCGATTAAGGTGTGACCCAATATTTCATATGATGAAGAGTCGGTTGAGATCTTTGCTTGAGAAGTAAAAGAGTTAAGAAACAAACGTGTGCCATTGGTGAAAGTCATATAGCACAATCATAGTACAAAAGAAGTGACCTAGGAACTGGAAGAGAGAATGAGTTTCAATATCCTCACATCTTCTCAAGTAAATTTCAAGGATTAAATTTCTTAAGGGGGAGAATGAATCGTTTTTCGGTGGTGTCAAAAAATACGATTTTGGAACCCCATTTCCATAAAACAAGTCTATAAATATAAAATAGGAATATTTACAAAGTTAATATGAAAATATAATAAAGTTCGGATAAGTAATTTAACCAAGAAATTAGTTAATTAAAGCTTAGAGACTAAATTGTAAAAGTCCAATCGCTATTGAGTTTTAACTTAGAAAAGGCCTAAAGAGCTATATAGCAATTATCGAAAGGGCTTAAGTGGTAATTTAACCATTGTTTATTATGATTTAATGGATGATAATGATTAATCCACTTAGTTTGATTAGTAGTAAGATTAGTGCAATAAACCTTAATTGAGTTAATTAAACAAACTTAATTATTAATCAAACATGGTATGTAAGTAAACATAGTGTAAAGAAAGATGATATTCATCACTTCTTTCACCGTCCACCAAATAGAAAATAAAGAAAGAAAGAAACTTCATTTTTGTGCAAACTTACATTTGGCCATCCAAATTATCTAAGGTAACCAAGCCTTTTTCATGTTTTTTTTTTATAGATTTATGATTATAGAAGCTTGATTTAGCTAGACTATGTATTAATTTGTTCAATTCTTAAGTTTTTAGCAAGTTTTCATTGTTGAGAAATTGATGAATTAGGCTTGAATTTGATAGATATTAAGCTTAGATCGTGAAAATGACTAGATTGTAAAACTAATAAAGCTTGTTGATAACTTTGTAACATTAGGAACTTAATTGAATAAATTGAAAACCTATCATGAAATTATGCTATGACTAGATAGTATAAGGTCTCTAATGAAAAAATGTGAAATCGGATTTTGATCTGATGCTAAAAATCAAAAAATACGCATATCCTGAGTATAAGGTCTAAATTGAATAAAATGCAAAATATGTGTGGATTTGTATTTGAATGTGAACTGAATGAAATTTGATATCTTTTTATTTATTGAATTATCAATTGTAGCGAAAGACGACGTTGAGCCATCGCGAGAGAAAGGAAAAGTGAGAGCAATAAATGAGTAACCACGATTTCAGTTTGTGCTTTTATTATTCGAGTGCAATATATGTATTTATGTGTGTATATATATTCATGATTACGACATACTAGCAATTAAGGTAAAATGATTAATTGTCTCATGATTTGATTCGTGATTGATAATAGTAAATAGAGAAAATTGGACTGAGTTGAATAAAATAGAAATAAGCATGATATAATTGATAATGACTCATGTGATGAATTGAGTATAATGAAATGGTGATGTATGATATATGATATATGATATGAAATGATGATGAAAATGGTATGAAACTTGATATGTGAACGCGTAAATAATGTATAGCTAGAATATTGGTTACCTTATTAACTATTCGAGCATATTCAAATATAGTTCGCATGCCATAGGATGAGATTGTGCACGTGTTATGCACTTTATGTGTCAAGATGCACTATGTGTGCCAATTCCCTACTTTTGTGCTAGATTGGTATACTGGTTGGATGATCCATATATTTGTCTTAAGTCCAAGTCCGATTAATAGGGATTATAAATATGATTTTGATAAATGTTATTGAATTAAAAATTATAGTATGAAATGATATCATATGTGCATATATGTAAAACACGAATGTGGAAAGCATGTGAAAGATCATGCGCTTCAAATATTACAAGCCCTGAAGGTCAGCACAAAAAAGAAACGACTCAAATTATTCAAGTAAGTGTTAATAAAAGAATGGATTGATAGAATGAAACGAAATGAAATAGATATTTTATGTTATAGTAAGGTATGAGATAGTATGTGTATATATACTTGATCAAATAGAAACTTTGTGTAAATTATGGTACTTGGTATAAATGGTATATAAATTGATTGAATGTAAAACTTGAATTGATTATGTATATTTGTATAAATTTACCTAAATAGAATCATGTATATACTTGGTGTTTGGTATGAATATTGTATGAATTGATATGTGCACATAAACTTATTAAAATGAAATGGTGCATTATGCTAGTATTTGATATATGAATAACAATTGAATTGGTTGGTTATAAAAATGTATTACTTGTGTTCATATTGTATTTGTTACCTTATTAATGCCTTGAATAATGTCAGTATCACTGAGCTTTATTGCTTGGTATATATTTTGTTTATTCTGTGCATAGGTTATAGTAGATTTCGAAGTCCCAAAGCGTAGTACAACATCCAATCAACAGACCTCGACTCAACAATGTTTGCATAATCCCTTTCCGTTTAAATATATGGCATGTACCTAAGTTTTGAGTCACTTTTGTGTTATAAATGGTTAAATCGAAAGTTTGAATAATTATGTTCATTTTAATGATGTATATATGGTTGGCCATTATGTATGAAATTGGCATAATAATTTAAATGGTTGTGAATTGGAAATATAGCTTATGTTTAATTGCCAATTATACGAATTAGATGAAAATGTTGTTGAAATGGTAATGTATGAGACTTTGGAAGTATGTTTATATGTTCAATGGGTTGAATATGGAATTGGCCAAATTGTTAGGCCATTATGAATTGGTACCACTTGGATCTTTTGAAAACAAATGATCATGTCACGACATTGGACCTTAATGTCACGACGATGAATCAACAGTAAGTTGACGAGGAATGGACAGTAAGTTACGTCGCAATCTAGAACCCTCAAAGTTGTGACGTCAACCTAATAGTTTGCAAACTTTATATTTTGGTCCTAATTCTATCTCGAGTTGGTAAAATAGCTTTCGTAAGCTCATACAAGACCCAAATATTATTGAAAAACATATTGTGAGTGTCTAATGTAGCTAGTAGTATGTGGAAAAGGTTAAATTGGATCGTAGTTGCTCTGGAAATGAATGTGGCATTCCGTAACTCAAACCCAACAATTGGGTCAAGTCTGGGGTGTTACATTTTTTATATGATGTACTATTGCTAGTTTTATGGTTATATACAAAATTTCTTTTTCACATATTTCCCTTTCATATATTACCAATCACCAAAATAAAATTACCCTTTCATATATTGGAAGTTTTATGCATATATACAAAATATTTGAGAGAAAAGAATGAAAAATGGTCTGGTATATATGCATAAAACTTTGACGACATATTGTTCGGACGTATTGTTCTTTGATGACATCAATCGCGTTCGGAGAAAGGTCTTTGAAATTATCTTGCAATCATCTCATCTCTATTCGGCCATCTTGAAACTTGCTCAACACCTTCCTTAAAGATGCCTCGCCTTTATCGAGAACGACCACTGACCCTGTAATGACTGGCCCATCCACAGGTAAATCGAGTTGTAAAGCTACATCCTCGAGTGTGATTGTACACTCACTGAATGGAAGATGAAATGTGTGTGTCTCGGGTCTCTATCTTTCCACCAACGCGCTGATAACTATAGGATCCAATTTATAGATCCTGAGTATAAAAGACTCATGTAAGAATCCTGCATTTTGCAAATAACTACAAATTTTAGTGGGTGCACTATTTGATAAATTGAGTATGAAATCTTTCAAAACGCGATCATCCGCCTATTTATATCAATAAAATAAAATAATTTAAAAACTTTAAAATTAACTTAATTGAAAATAACTAAATTAAAAATTTTTCTTTACCATTACCAGTTGAGCGGTGAAAATGTGCTTGTCGTCAAAACGAATAAGAGAACTTGTCATTCGTGAAAAATTAATCGAAATGAATGATCTATGAAATAATAAAACAAAACTATAATATTTTTATACAAATTTATTGGAAAAATTCGAACAAATCTTGAGAAAATTGAGAGTTCAGAGAGAATGAAGAGAGTTAAATTTGAGTGAAAAGAATGAAAAATGGTATTTATAGGAAATTAAAGTTATCGTTGGCCTGTTTAAAAATTTTACCATTTGCGTGTTTGAATTTTTACCATTGGAGGAGAGTGCGTCTAGATGAGTGCGCCTTCACACACTCTCTCTAAAATTGACATATTTCTCTAAATCTTAAAAAAAATTACCTATATGGCCAATTAACAAAAAAAAGGCCATATTTAGACAATTTAGCCTCTCTTTTTTTAGTTTTTCAAATTTCTAATTTTTTATAATTTTGGATAAAAAATTTATAATTTTTTTGTAATTTTTTTATGCTTTTTAAACAATTTTAAGGAAAATTACTAGATTTTACCATGTAGTACAACCTTACGTACCACATGGCGAAGTTAATGGTGTTTATATGAAAATTGACTTTTGAAGGGATTAAT
>JABEZY010272766.1:0-19407 GCA_013467495.1 Gossypium gossypioides
ACAACAAATTTAAATAAAAAGGTGATGAATTATATAGGAAAAATCCTATATATTTTTCAGTTTACAAAGTATAAGGGGTATGGTTTAGGATTTTGCAAGTGTTTCTTAACTTGTTGTTCTTTTCATTGATGTTGTTTCTAGGTTTTGGCAGCAGTTAATCGGGAGGATCGAAACTCGCCTCTTGCGGAATCGTAGCCGAAATCGCTTGAGGAATTGGGTAAGTGTTGAACACTTGAATTTCACCATTATCGGTTTTGTTAGTTCGGTTTAATTGAGGATTTAGACTGATTTTGGGAGTTGTTTTTTCGATTTTAGGTTCTGGTGGTTTCGGGAGTGTTCTGTCCTCCTAACACGAAAAATTGAGTTTCGATGAAAGCTGAAAATGGAGTTTGTCGATGCCACACGGGCGTGTGCCCGGTTATGTGGCTGGCCGTGTGCGAGACATGGCCGTGTGACTGATGAAGGTGTGGCCTTGCGTAAGACACGACCGTGTGACGGTGTGAATGTGGCCATATGGGCCACACGAGCTAGGCCAGGTTGGGCGTGTAGGCCACACAGGCTTGTGGGCCATATAGGCAAGGCCATTCTAGGCGTGTGGACCCACACAGGCAAGCCATACGCTCATGTGGGCCTAAAATTCTAAAATTTTCCCTAGGGTCGTACGGCTCATTCCGATCGACTGTGAGCCTACCGTAGGGTCGGTAAAGGCTAACCAAACCTTAATTTAAGTGATTTGATATTCTGATAATCTGACCTAAGTAGGACACTGATATTTATGTCTGACTGTTCTGTTTGAGTATATATATGTTATTTGTTTACGAGCATGTTAGGCATGTCAATTATGTTAATTCTGTATTATGTATTTGTGTTTGGGGTGAGATTTGCATATGTGGAGGAAGTGATCTGTACAGTAACCTTTCGCCTATATTCTGGCAGCTTGACTGTATATTTTTCTGTTATGTGTCGCATCGACACTATATGGTGTGTTGGGATGGGTGGGTGTTCTTAACCCCACATGGTGTGATGGGATGGTCAAAGATGGTGTGTAGAGGATTGGGGTAGGATTCTGTATATCTGTTCTGTTTATCTGATTTTGAAATATGTATCTGTTATGGACTTAGGTCCGAATTTGTATCTGACTGTATATAAAATTATGTGTATGTTGCATGACTGTTTCTATTGGGTTACACACTGAGTTTACGAAAACTCACATCTGTTTTTCTATTCTAATTAGATAATTCACAGACTTAGGCAGGTCGGTGCGACGGAGACTCAGCGGTGACCACTAGATAGAGAACATTTTTTTTAATAATATTGTTCTTATTTTAAAATCTAGTTTTCTTTTGAGAGTTTGTAGTTTTTGGGATTCTCTGGACTATATAGTTTTAAATTTCGGATTTGGGATTTTGTTTTGCATTCTTTTCTGCAATGTTGACAAAAACATTTTACGCAATCATATGGTTTTAAAAAATGATTTTTGGAAACAAGAGCTTGGTTTTGGTTTTAAAAGAATTTCAAACTTCCACTACGAAATAAATGGTTAACTTTAAAGAACAATATATGACGATTTTAGTATGGTAAATGTATAAATGAATATGTTTCATAATACTTGGACGTTTTGTTAAATATTTAAACATGGTTTTATCGAAGTATCGTCGGGTTCGAATCCCTTCTTCGTAACACTCTCGGATTTAGACATAAGTCTAGGTCATGTTTAAGGTGTTGCACGGGTTGTCTAGCAACGATGGTTTTCACAATTTGATCATCCTGTCATCTGAGGTTGCCTGAAAATGATTACTCTATATGTACAATCTACCACCCCCGGTTGCTTGGCAACGATGATTTCCAATCAATATCCTGACCCTATGGCATGCTAACTATATCCAAACTAGTCCGAACAACTAATACGGTAACTAATTTTCAATTTTCGTTTTATATTTCAATTCATGATTCATCATTTTCAATTGATCAATATTTCATCATTTCATCATATCATATAACATGCTCCAGCTCGATTCCGTATCAATTAACATATATCAATTAATTCATGCAATTTCTATTCTTTTCAATTTAGTCCACTATCTCGATATTCAATCTCAAACATAGTAATTCACTTCAAATAATCATTGTCAACTCACCTCAATGTTATATTACGCAAATATAATAAATATGCAATAATTAAATTGATCCCAAATCATATAAATACAAATTGAAAGCTTGTGTCACTCGTCGTCGACTCTCGCCTTTCCTTTCCCTCTTGATGGCTCGACATCATCTTTAGTTGTAATTGAAGGGCCAAATGAAAAATACAAAGAACCAAGCTTTCTCTTTTCTTTATAATGGCTACGGTGGCTTAGGGGAGGAAGATGACAACTTCCCACTAAGCTAGTACTTTATATATTACAGTTAATTCTTAATTAACCTTAATTTATTCATTAATTAAACTATTTTTAATTTTTAATTTAATCTTAAAAAAATTCATCATTACTGTCCACTACCATTCATTAAATTTGCTTTATTGATCATTTTAGTCCTTTGGATAATTGCTATCTATGTCCACAAGCCTTTTTCTAATTAAAAATCTATAGCGGTTAATTTTTTACAATTTAGTCCTTAGGCATTAATTAGCCGCTTTTTCGACTAAATTACTTAATTGAATTTCAATTCATCTATATATTAACTCTGTAAATATCCATATTTAATATTTATGGACTCAATTTACAGAAAAAAGATCCCGAAACCGTATTTTTTGACACTGCTGAAAATCAGATCGTAACAATTTATCATTCATGGATATTCTTTTTTTTTTAAATATGTATATCAACTAATACTATTTAAAATGCATTTGAAAGAAAATTCTCAAGTCTATTTTGACAAATGCTTTTTGTATATGGTGTCTTTGGTTAACATTGATATGTATAAGAAATATTTGCTATTTTTTGTATTGTCTATATTAGTTTTTAATATAATATATTAAAATATCCATTCATGCTTTTGTTCAGTTACAATTTTATGTATTATGTGTTGACAAGTAGAAAGGTGAGAGTTCTTCAATGGAAAGTAGGAATTTCTTGTTGATTTGATGTTACTGTCATTTGATGAATTTGATGTTATTTTAGGTACAAATTGGTTGAAATTAAATGATGCAGTTGTTAGTTGCAATCAGAAGTGGATTGTTTTGAGACATCAAAGCGGCGAATTAATTAGTGTTGAATCTAACAGAATGGATTTGTTACTAATATTGTATCGGCTTTTACTACCCAGAGATTGATCCGAAAAGGCGATGAAGTTTATCTTGCATATATTCTCGACACCAGAATGTTAGAATTGAAAATAGAACAAGTCCCAACAGTCCGAGAATTTACTAATGTGTTTCTAGATGAGTTACCTGAGTTACCACTAGAAAGGGAGGTGGAGTTTGTGATTGATTAAGCACCAAGAACAACTCTGATATTTATTGCACCGTACAAAATGACACCTACAGGGTTAAAAGAATTAAAGGCTCAGTTGCATGAATTAATAGACAGGGGATTCATTCGACCGAGTGTGTCACCGTGGGGTACTCCAGTTCTATTTGTTAAAAAGAAAGACAAAACTCTGAGATTGTGTATCAATTATAGATAGCTAAATAAAGTGACCATAAAAAAAATATTCATTACCTCGTATTGACGACCTATTTGATCATCAGAAGGGAGCTACAATGTTTTCAAAAATTGACCTTCGATTAGGTTATTATCAATTGTGAATCAAAGAATCAGATGTCCCGAAAACTGCATTTATAACTTGATAAAGACACTATGAGTTTCTTGTGGTGTCATTTGGTTTGACTAATGCCCCTGCTGCATTTATGGATTTAATGAACAGGATTTTCTAGCCGTATTTAGACAAATTCACGGTTGTATTTATCGATGATATATTGATCTATTCAAAGAATAAAACCAAGAACGATCAACACCCGAGAATTGTGCTGGAAACTTTGTGAGAAAAATAGTTGTATGCGAAGTTTAGTAAATGAGAGTTCTGACTTCAAGAAGTTGGATTCGTTGGTCATGTGATTTTAGTAGAAGGTATTCGTGTGATTTTAGTAAATAAGAGTTTCCTGGGATTAACCAAATATTATAGACGATCCGTCAAAGGATTTTTTATGATTGCTCTAACTGTTACAGAAAAATGCCAAATTCGTCTAGTCAGAAAAGTGCCAACATAGTTTTGATCAATTGAAAACTATGCTAACAGAAGCTCCTGTGTTAACATAACTAGAATTAGGGAAGGAATTTATCATTTACAATGATGCTTCACTCTGTGGATTAGGTTGCGTTCTGATGTAAAAAGCTAAGGTCATTACTTATGCTTCTTGGTAGTTGAAGCCACACGAGAAAAATAATCTGACTTGTGATCTAGAATTGGCAATAGTAGTTTTTGCTTTAAAAATTTGACGACATTATTTGTACGGCGAACAGTGTCATATATTCATCGATCATAAAAGCTTGAAATACATGATGACGTATAAAAAGTTAAACTTGAGACAGCGTAGGTGGCTCGAATTGTTGAAAGACTACGATTTGATCATTGACTACCATCCAGGCAAAGCGAATGTTGTTGCTGATGCTTTGAGCTGAAAGTCTCTGTTTGCTTTGAAAGCATTGAATACTCTACTAAATCTAGAGTGCAACGGTTCTATTCTTTTTGAATTGAGAGGTAGATCAATGTTTCTACAGCAAATCCAGGAATTGCAAGAAAATGATTCTGAATCGCAAGCTAAGCGAGAACTAGTTAAAAATAGTCAGACTATCGAGTTTATTGTTAGCGATTATGTCAGTTTGTATTTTTGAAACCGTTTGAAAGTACTAAATGATTCAACATTAAAACGAGATATCTTGCATGAGGTTCACTACTCAATTCACCCAGGTAGTACAAAAATGTATAATGATTTGAAACAAATATACTAGTGGCCGGGAATGAAATGTGAAATCTTAGAGTTTGTGACAAAGTGTTTAGTATGTCAGTAGGTAAAAGCTAAGCATCAAGTTCCATAAGATTTATTACAACTTGTAATGATTCCAGAATGAAATTGAGAGCGAGTTACAATGGATTTTGTATTGGGATTGTCATTGACTCTGAAAAAGAAAGATGTCATATGGTGATTGTTGACAGACTAATGAAGTTTGCACACATTATTCTAGTCAAAACTAATTATTAACTCAAGAAATTAACTGAGTTATATGTTTCTGAGATTGTTAGATTATATAGTGTACCACTGTCTATCATTACTTATCGAGACCTGAGGTTTACCTTCAGATTTTAGGGTAAATTACATGAGGCTTTGGGTACGAAATTAAATTTTAGCACAAATTTCAATCCCCAGATATATGGACAGTTTGAACGAGTGATTCAAATTCTCAAGGACATGTTCCAATGTTGCATAATTGAATTTGAGGGCAGTTGGGAGAAATTCTTTCTGTTGGTTGAGTTCGCATATAACAATGGTTACTAGTCGAGCATTAAATGGAAACGTACGAGGCTTTGTATGGTTGAAAATGTAGAACCCCATTATACTGGTTTGAGCTAAATAAAGGAAAGACAGATGGGTTTGATTTAGTTCAATAAACAGAAGAAAAGGTTCGATTTGTTCGGAACTGTTTAAAAGCTGCTTCAGACTGTCAAAAATTTTATGCTAATTTGAAAAGAAAAGATATCAAGTTTCAGGTTGGTGACAATGTGTTTCTGAAGGTATTGCCTTAGAAGAAAGTTTTACGGTTCAGCAGAAAAGGAAACCTTGAATCGAGATTTATAGGGTCGTATGAGATTCTCAAGAGAATTGGTCCAATGGCTTACATATTAGCTTTACCTTTGGAACTTGAAAAGATTCATAATGTTTTTCATGTTTCAATGTTGAGACATTATAGATCAGATCCATCTTATGTAATATCTCTTGACGAAGTTGAATTACAACCTGATTTGTCATACGATGAGGAACCGGTAAAGATTTTAGCTTAGGAAGTGAAAGAACTCAAAAACAAATGAATATTGTTAGTGAAAATATTATGGCATTGACATGGTATTGAGGAAACTACGTGGAAACTCGAAGAAACTATGAAATCGCAATAGCCTAATCTGTTTTCAAGTAAAAACTTCAATGACGAAATTTCCTAAAGAGGGGAAAGTTGTAACAAATCGTTTTCAATTGTGCCAGAAACAGAGGTTTTGGAACCCCATTTTTCTATGATCAAGTTATTAAATGTTATTATTAAATATTTATGAGTCTATTATAAAGTTATATTGATTTACGGTCCGGTAATTTTATTGAATTGATAATTAATTAAGGGATAAGGACTACATTGTAAGAGTGATAAAAGTTTAATTGTTATAAATTTATGATTAACTACGGGATTAATTGAGTAATTTAACCACCTAGTAATAATGGCTAGTGAAAGATGATGGATAATTCCACTCACTTATGTTAATTAAGATTAAGGTTAAGTAAATTAAAGGTTAGTCTAATTAATTATGGTTGATTAGATGTTATTTAGGGTATAAAAGAAAAAATAAAAGAAAAAGATGGCATAGTACATCATCATCTTCATTTCTTTCTTCTCTTGGTTGAATATCGACGGAAGCTTAGGGTTTTAAACATTTCAACTTTCAACCTTCGATTGGTAAGTGATTTCAAGCACGTTTTTTTTTGTAATTTTTATGTTTTTGAGATCTCGGAAGCTTGATTTAGTTAACCCAAGCATTAACTTTTGAAACTGTTAAAATTTTGAAATGTCACCATTGTTGGTTCTTGAAGTTTTTTTTATGTTATTTGGTTAGATTTTGAGCTTAGTTATGAAAATGGATTGATTTTGTAAAGTGAAAATTGTTAGTTTTGGACATAGGGACTAAAGTGTAATAATTTTGAATGTGGCATGAATTTTTTGTAATTATGGGTTTTGGTGATCTATAGAAGGATGAAATTGAGATCAGTTTCGAAATCGAAGCTAAAATTTGAAAGTTATGACATTTTCGATTTTAAGGACTAAAATGAATAAAATGCAAAATTTTAGGGAATTTCTATAAAGTGAACATTCATTGTCATATACATATAAATTGATTTTATTTTATATTTGGAATTGATAGTTGAAAATTAATTAATATATAGTTCGGGATTTAACTTAAGTTGAGGATAATCGGATAAAAAAGAAAAATTATTGATTAGTCCCTGCAATGCAACTAGTCTGTTGATTTTGTTAGGTAAGTTCATATGGTATACTTATGTTTTGAACTTGATATATATGTGTTATAATGTGAATATCTATAATATTAGTGAGCTTTGATTTATTTACAATTTAGTACAAAAATGGGTGAGATTTGAATTGATTTGAAAACGGATAACTATGAACTTGTACGGTGGAAATTGCCCTGATGAAACTTTGTAAATGTATCTTACACACGATTACTGAATGATTTCCAATTATACCGAGCTCCAACATTTGTTACGAACTCGAAGATACATGTGACACGAATTTAGCCTGGACTAGTAATTTGTTGTCATTTTAAAGGTTTAGCCTGGACTAGTAATTTGTTGTCGTTTTAAAGGTTTAGCTTGGACTGGTAACCTTACATGTATTTATAGCTCTAGCCAAGCTATTTGATGTGTCGATATAAGGTTTAGTCTAGACAGGTAACTTGACATGATTGTTATGCTCAGCTCAGATGAGTCTCTGATGAAAATTAATACTTGTGTAATTGAGTTGTTTACTGAGTTTAATCAGGTAATACAGTAATACGGAAGGTGAAATGAAAATGAGATGTATTGTGTAAATGCTCAAAGACATTCTAGTGAGAGATTGAATGTCAAATTTGAACATATGTATACCTATGAATGATTTGGGGGTTAGTTTTAAAATGAATATAACTCACCTTGTTTTATTATGCTTTGATGAATAGTAGTTTACCAAATGAATAGTGTTTCAAAACGACAAAATGTCAAATTGATACCGATACCAGTATAAAGTATCAATCCTTATGGTTAAATATCGATACTTGTATAATGGTATCGGTACAAAATGACTTGTTTTGGATTTTGAAAATTGGCAGAATGCCAAAATAGTATCGGTACTTGATCTATACCTATATTCAAATTTTAAAAAGTTTGCATTTTGGTGCTTCTTCATGCTTAGATCAACTTTAGAGCTTTTGTAAGCTAGATTGAGTCTCAGTTTTGTTTGTAATTCATATTATACATGGAATTATGATGTGAATAGGAGTTTATGTGAATTATTCGTTATGAATTGTGTGTATTTTGTTTCGGTAACAATAGTAACATTCTGTAGCTCGGGTTCGACGACCGAACTAGGTAAGAGGCATTATGGTATGTGAAAAAAGAATTGGATGTGATTGAGCAAATCTATACCTACTCTTTTGGGAGTCATTAGAATAATAGGGTTAAAATCATCCTTTTGATTTTTTTTTATATTTTAGTTTATATAAAGTTAGTTTAGTATTTTAATTAAAAATTATATATCTGTGCTTTCTAAAATATTTTGTCATGAAATCCATTGGTAGAGGTAAAGGTTGAAGCTATGGATCCACGAGCCAAAATGATAGATAAGCTATGGATCCACGAGTTAAATGGGTTAAATGATTAAGGGAAGATAAAGAAATGGACTTAGATGGTAATTAAACCATATAAATGTGTAGTGGACATTGATGGACAAAGATTTTTTGTTTATTAATTAAATTATTAAGGTTAAGAAGGTAATTTAATAATTAACAACATAAACAAATAAGAATTAGCTATCATCATCTTCATTTTTTCCTTTTTGTTTGCCGAAACCACCATTGTTAAGTGAAGAATCATTCGGCCAAGCTTGCCTTTAGTGCATGGTATGTTTTTTATCCTCATTTTTTATGATTTTTATGTTTTGTAATCGTTTTAGCTTGATCTAGCTAACCCGGGGGTCAATTGTAAAACTGTTAAAAGTCTAGGGACTTTTTATGAATGATTTTAAGGTGTTTTTTATTTTAATTGATAGATTATTAAAATTGGTAGTTAAATAAAAGTATTTTGTTAAGTAAATTTTGATGATTTTAAAGTTTAGGGACTTATTTATGAAAGTGGTAAAATTCAAGGAAAATATTGTGAATTGATGATAAATATGGGTTTTTATAAGACTAGGTAAAAATCTGCTAACATTAATTTTAGCTAAAAAGGGTAAATTTATAAGTTTCGAGTTTAGGGACTAAATTGTATAAAAGTTAGAATGTTGGGGGCAAATTTGTAAATTGAAAATGGAAGGGTTTAATTGCATAAAAACACTTGTTAGAATGCTGGAAATGTATTAATTCGGTTGAATTATTATTTAGATCAAGAAATGCCGTAATCAGATTTAAATCGAGGAAAAGCTAAAGTTTCAGACTAGTTGTCAATTCCGTTTTAGTAACCGTTTTAGTTTAGGTAAGTTCGTACAAGGATTTAAATTCATTAATTGATGGATGAATGTGGTTTTAGTAAATATTATACCTTATATGGATTAGATTGTTAGTTACTCGATATTTTGGAATTTTGGATTAAATCATAATGTTGTTAAATTGGAAGTTATAATTTTGGATTAAAGCTCCTGTCAGAACTTATGTAATCCGAGTGCGCGTAGAGGCCTCAACTCTTGATGTTATTGTTGGTACCTTTCCTAGCTTTGATATTACAGTATATGCATTGGTTGACTCTGGATTGACACGCATTTATATATGTACTAAGTTAGTAGCAGAAAAGAGTTTATCGGTTGTGTCACTTGAATATGTTATTAAGGTAATAAACTCTTTAGGTTAAAATTTTATAGTTGAATTGGTTTACAAACAATATTTATTGAGAATTCAGGGTTGAAATTTTCATGCTTTATTACATTTTTAATAAATTAGACGTTATCTTGGGAACAAATTAGCTTACTGTTTATGATGTTGTAATGAATTGTCGATAGAAACGGATTTGTTGAGATACAATAATGGTGAGTTGTTATACATTAAATATGATAAGTCTGATTGTGGTTCTAATTTGATTTCAGCTATATCTGCACAGAAAATTTGTACGAAAAGGCTGTGATATGTTTTAATTTATAACCTAGATTTTAGAGTATCTAAAATGAAAGTTAATCTGTTATCAACAGTTTACAAGTTTACATATGTTCTTCCTGCGGAATTGTTGGGTTTATTGCCAGTGCGAGACATCGAGTTTTTCACAAAAATCACTACCAAGAGACTGCTCCAATATCAATTGTTCTGTACAAAATATCTTCAACCGAATTAAAAGTTCAGTGGAAATGATTAATCACAGAGGTGTTATTCGATTGAGTGTATCACTTTGGGGCACACTTGTACCGTGCTCTGAAAAAGATAGATGGGTCGATAAGTTTGTATATAGATTACTAGTAGTTGAATAAAGTCATGATAGAGAATAAATAATCGTTACTTCATATTAAAGACCTATTTGATCATTTGAAAAGTACTATTGTGTTCTCGAAGATAGATTACCGATTTGGTTATTATTAGTTGTGAGTTACAGATATAAATGTATCAAAAACAATGTTTAGAACCTGTTATGGACATCACGAGTTTCTAGTTATGTCTTTCGGATTAAATAATGTCCCTGCAGTATTTAAGGATCTGGCAAACCGAGTTTCTTTTCAATTACATCTTGACAGATTCATTGTTATTCTTTATTAATGGTATACTGATCTATTATTAAATTGATACAGTGCATGCTGAGAATTTGAAAATTTGTATTATAGACGATTTATTAAGAATTCCTAGATAATTATATTGTCGAGGATGAAGCTATTACAGGAAAACGTTGAATTTGTTTAGTCAAGTCAGGTAACTGCTTCAACCTAAGCCCAGAGAGGAATTCATTATTTATTGTAATGCTTCACTCAAATGATCTTGAATTATGCTAGTTTGATTATTAAATAGTCGAAAGTTAAACTGTTAATTCTTTAGAGAATTTATGAGATGCAAAGAAAATGTTCAAATATGTGTGCTGATCAATTTTGAGATTTTGTAGGACATCTTATACGAGGTTAATAGTAGCGTTTATTTGTTTTAAACCAGGTAGCAACAAAATGTATAATGACCTAAGACAAAGTTACTGATACTTAAGAATAAAACATGAAATTTCAGAATTTGTACCGAGACATCTGATATGTCAACAGTTCAAAGCTAAATATCAAGTTTTGTCTAAATTATTACGGTTTGTTATGATTTCTGAATGGAATGAGAACGAGTCACGATAGATTTTGTATGTAGACTACCTTTGATGTCGAGAAAGAAAAACCAAACCTGAATTGTTATTTTCAGGTTGATGAAATCGGCTCATTTTGTTCTACTCAAAACGGATTACCCACTTGAAAAACTAGTTGAGATAGTGCAAACAGGCGAATAGTCGGAATGAGAAATTCAGATTCTATAAGACATAATATCGTGTTACATCATCAGGTTCAAGGGTAATTGAGAAATTGTTTACTATTGGTTGAATTCAAGGACACGGACAGAAATATAGAACCTTATTATACTGATCAGAATAAAGTGAGAACAATCTAATTGAGACTGTTTTGATTTGGAAAAGAATCGAAGAGCCTTTCAGAACACTGTGACCAAAACTATTTTCAAGTAAGAAATTTCAAGGACTAAATTCTCTTTAAGGGGAGAGTTGTAATAGCCTGTTTTCAGTGGTGTCGAAAATAATGGTTTCGGAATCACAAATTCGAGTGTTGAGTTAAAAAAAATTTATCATTCTATTTATGTAATTCAAATACAATTATAATGAATTTTGATTTGGTTAAATTTTGCTAATTGAGCAAAAAGTTAAAGTATAAGTGGTTGTCTTGAAAGTCAAGTGGTTTCGAAAAATGAGGTATCAGGACCTCATTTTTGTAAACTAAGCTTGTAAATATTTTATGAGTGTTATTAGGGTCATATTAAAATTTGGTTAAGAAATTTTAACATTTAAATAGTTAACTAATTAAAAAGGACTAAATCATAAATGTTGCAAAAGTGGGCTTCTATTAGTTAAATGGGTTAAATGATTAAGGAAAGATAAAGCAATGGCTTAGATGGTAATTAAACCATATAAATGTGTAGTGGACATTTATGGACAAAGATTTGTTGTTTATTAATTAAATTATTAAGGTTAAAAAAGTAATTTAATAGTAACAATATAAACAAATAAGAATTAGCTATTATCATCTTCATTTTTTTTCCTTTTGTTTACGAAACCACCATTTTTAATTGAAGAAACATTCATCTAAGCTTGCCTTTGGTGCATGGTATGTTTTTTATCCTCGTTTTTTATTATTTTTATGTTTTTGTAATCGTTTTAGCTTAATCTAGCTAACCTGGGGGTCAATTTGTAAAATTGTTAAAAGTATAGGGACTTTCCATGAATGAGTTTGAGGTTTTTTTATTTTAATTGATATATTATTAAAATTGGTAGTTAAATAAAAGTATTTTGTTATGTAATTTTTTATAATTTAAAGGTTTAGGGACTTATTTGTGAAAATGGTAAAATTCAAGGAAAATATTGTGAATTGATGATAAATTTGGGCTGTTATAAGACTAGGTAAAAATCTACTAACATGAATTTTAACTAAAAATGGTAAATTTGCAAGTTTCGGGTTTAGGGACTAAATTGTATAAAAGTTAAAATATTGGCGATAAATTTGTAAATTGATAATGGAAGGGTTTAATTGCATAAAATTACTTGTTAGAATGTTGGAAATGTATTAATTGGGTTGAATTATTATTTAGATCAAGAAGCGTCGTAATCGAATTTAAATCGAGGAAAAGCTAAAGTTTCGGACTAGTTGTTGACTCCGTTTTAGTTGAGGTAAGTTTGTACAAGGATTTAAATTCATTAATTGATGATTGAATGTGGTTTTGGTAAATATTATACCTTATGTGGATTAGATTGTTAGTTACTCGATATTTTGGAATTTTGGATTAAATCGTAATGTTGCTAAATTGGAAGTTATAATTGAAAAATGTACGATTCATGTAAGTATAATTGAAAGGTTATAGTGAAATGGAAATAAATATTTGGAGATGTAAAAATCTCGTTTGAACCTTGTGAATACTTAGGATACGAATGACATGTCATTAGATGTTATACGGATTCGGGTGCTGGTCCTAGATGTCCTACCGATGGCTGAGGTCTTGCATTTGTTACGAATTCTCCATAGCTCCTGTGAGCATTACAAAAAATGTTTCAGTTACATGTACAGGTACACTTTGTGTGAGCATGGTTCCTAAGTATCCGATGTTATTCTATTTGGTTCAACAGGTAATTAAGGGTTTAAATGAAAAGGTACGTATATAAATGAACTATGTTATTAAGAATAAGGAATGGAAAATGTAATGTAAGTATTTGGAGTGAAAAGGTAACATTTAAATCATGTGAATGAATTATTTATATAGTGAAATTCTTTCCATGATATGAATAGGTAAATAAAGCTTTAATAAGTATATGAATACATGAAACGAACCATGATTTGGATTAATGATATGGATTATAAAGGTATGTGATATTGCCAGGAAAAGATTATTCATTATATATGTATGAGCAATGAATTATGAAATTGAAATACTTGATATGTTACATGACATGCTTTGATTTGAATTACATGTGAATTGTACACTTACTAACTTTGTGAGGTTGTGTTTATAGGGAAGGAAATTTGTCATATGTTATCTCAAAAGTATGTTTAGTTGTTTAACTTAATATGTTCGGTAAGTTTAATTCCTTTATACGAGCTTACTAAGCATTAACAGCTTACATAGTTGTTTTCTATGTTTTGCAGATCATCGGAAAGCTCGAAGGGTTGGAATCAACATCGGAGTACAATCACACTATCCATCGATCTATTTTGGTAACTTTTGAATGTATTGACTAATGGTTATAAATGACATGGATAGGGTTGTATGTTAATTTGGTATGCTTTTGGATGGTTGAGTCGGTATGTTTTGAATGTAATAAGAGTGTATTGTTAACTTGACCATGAAAATTGTTTTGAGCTTATGCTTTACCTATTTGCATATGCAAATTGGTCACTTATGTATGTCTTGTAAAGGAGTATGGCTAAGAGGTAAGATTTGAGAATGGAGTAACTAAATGGTGTGTGTGTGATGTTTGTTTTGGTCATGGATTTATGGTGTTGAAATTGATGTGGTTTAGGTGAATGAGTTATGTTGTCTCATGAAGGCACATTGATTAGGTTTATATTGAATGTTTTTTTTACATGTTTAGGTGACTTTGAATGTGATTTATGCATGTAAAAGTAGCTATAGATGGTATGGCTTGATGGGTTAGAAATGGTATTTGAAATGGCTTGTTTTAGGGGTTATTAAAAGAGCACATGGCCTGGGACATGGGCTGTCACACGACTGCGTGCCACACACGGTCACCTCACATGACTGTGTTTCATTTATATTTTAGGTGTAGGTCTCACACAGTCTGAGACACGGTTTGTAACATGACCGTGTGTCTCAAAACAGTCTGTCACACGGTCTAGTACAAGGCCTGCAACACGGCCGTGTAACCCAATATCGAATGTACACACGGTGTGGCACACAGTCTGCGACACGGCTTTGTGGCCCTATTTTGAATACTCACACGGGCGGACACATGGGCTAAGACACGGTCGTGTATCCTTACTTCGAATGTCCACACGGTCCCCTATTTTCAAATTTTTCATGTTTTTCCAAAATTTTTCGATTTCATTCAAATTGATCCCCGATTGTTTTTAATTTTTTCAAGGCCCCGAAAGCTCAATTTAAGGCCCAAGTGTGTATGTTTGTTATGATTGTAATGAGTTATTGGAAATTAATTTTAAATTGTATTATTGTTCTGTTTTGAAGTTAAAGGTTCTATTTTTACAGTAATGCTCCGTAACCTTAATTCGGCGACGGAGACAAGTTAGGGGAGTTACAGTATTACAAATCTTGCATGAAAAATAATTGTACGCAAAGTTTAGCAAATGCGAGTTTTGGCTCAAAGAAGTCAGTTTTCTTGGTCATGTGATTTCAGCAAAAGGTATAAGAGTTTATCCGAGCAAGATTTCTGCTATTTTGAATTGAAAGCCTCCGCGAAATGTTTTCGAGGTATGCAGTTTTCTAGGTTTAGCTAGATATTATCGATGTTTTGTCAATAACTTTTCCATAATAGTTTTACTAATGACGAAACTATTACAGAAATATATCAGTTTTGTGTGGTCTAATAAATGCCAAAAAGTTTTGATCAATTGAAAAGTATGTTGACAGAGGCACCAATGTTAACTCAGCCTAAATCCGAAAAAGAATTTGTTGTTTACAACAATGATTCTTTGAAGGTTTGGGATTTGTTTTGATGCAGGACGACAAAGTTATTGCATATGCTTCCCGACAACTTAAAACACATGAAAAGAATTATTTGACACGCGACCTTAAGTTAGTTGCAGTTGTCTTTGCATTAAAGATTTGGCGACACTTCCTGTATTGCGAGAAATGTCACATTTATACTGATCACAATAGCTTGAAGACTTAGAAAGAATTGAATTTGCGACAACGTAGGTGGTTGGAATTTTTTAAATACTATGATTTGATAATAGATTATCATTCAGGCAAAGTGAATGTCGTGGTCGATGCCTTGAGTCGGAAGTCTCTTTTGTTCTACGATCAATGAATGCTCAGCTTAAGTTGGGGCGTGATGAGCCTATATTAGCCGAGTTGAGCGCTAATCCTTTGTTTTTATAGAAAATTTTGGAGTTTCAATTTGATGATCTGAATTTGTTGCCTAAACAAAATTGGTTGAAAACATTCAGATACTCGATTTTAGTATTGGTGAGGATGGCAGTTTATATTTCTGTAATAGGTTGTGTGTACTTGACGGTTCACAGCCGAGACAAAATATTTTAAACAAAGCTCATTGCAGTGGTTATTCGTTATATCCAGGCAGTATTAAAATGTATTGTAATCTGAAACAAATGTTTTGGTGGTCGGGAATGAAACGTGAGATTTCTAAAATGCCTAGTATGCCAGCAAGTAAAAGTCAAGCATCAGGTTACATCTAGGTTATTACAGCCTATTTTGATTCCCGAATGGAAATGGGAGCGACTCACCATGGATTTTGTATTGGGATTACCATTACTATTGAGACAAAAAGATGTGATCTGGGTTATAGTTGATCGACTAACCAAGTCTACACATTTCATCCCCGTACGTACAGATTAATCGCTCAAGAAATTGGCAAAATTGTATGTTTCTGAGATTGTCAGGTTGCACGGTGTACCATTGTCCATAATTTCTTATCGCAACCCGAGATTTACCTTTAGTTTTTGGGGTAAGTTGCATGAGGCTTTAGGTACTAAGTTGAATTTCAATACAACTTTTCATACACAAACTGACGGTCAGTCAAAAATAGTAATTCAGGTACTCGAAGATATGCTCCGATGTTGTATTTTGGAATTTGAGGGAAGCTAGGAAAAGTTTATTCCGTTAGTTGAATTTCCTTATAAAAATAGTTACCATTCGAGCATTAAAATGGCACTATACGAAGCTTTATATGGTTGAAAGTGTAGAACTATGTTGTACTAGACTGAGTTGAGTGATGCAAAGATTTTCAGGGTAGACTTGGTTCGTGAGACCGAAGATAAGGTCAGGGTTATCTGGGATTGTTTAAAAGCTACATCGAACTGTTAGAAATCTTATGTCGATTTGAAAAGAAAAGACATCGAATTTTAGGTTGGTGAAAAAGCATTTCTAAAAGTATCGCCATGGAAGAAAGTTATTCATTTTGGCCGAAAAGGAAAACTCGGCCTGAGATTTATTAGTCCGTACGAGGTTATCGAGAGAATAGGTCCAGTGGCATACCGTTCGGCTTTATCGTTAGAAATCAGAAAGATTTATAATGTATTACATCTGTCAACGTTGAGACGATATAGATCAGATTCTTCCCATGTGATTTCTCCGGTTGAAATAGAGTTATAGCCTGATATGACATACAATGAGGAACTAGTTAAGAATTTGGCTCAGGAAGTTAAAGAATTGAGAAATAAACGGATAACATTAGTGAAAGTTCTCTAGCAACGTCACGGTGTTAAGGAAGCCACCTGGGAACCCGAAGAAGCTATGAAATTGCAATATCCGAACCTTTTCTCTTGTAAGATTTTTGAGTACGAAAATTCCTTTAAGGGGGAGAGTTGTAACAACCCATTTTCAGTGGTGTCGAAAACAGTGGTTTCGGGACCACAATTCCAACCAGTGAGTCTGTAAATATTATTTATTTAATATTTATAAGGTTAGTAGAGTGTCATATTAAAATTTGGTTTAGTAATTTTATTGTTTGGATTGTTAATTAAAGAAAAATGACTAAATTGTAAAAGTTGCAAAATTTAATCGCTATTAGGTTATTTGTGTTAAATGATTATAAAATCAAAATTAGAGGGTTTTAAAAGGCAATTAGACCATAATATAGTTTGGTGGACCGTTAAGGCATGATTATGGTTTTAATTTTGTTGAAAATGATAAAAATAATAATGAAAGTAATAGTAATTATAACTGGATTAAGGTGGAAATAAAGAGAAAATGGTTACCATCTTCATCTTTTCACTATTAGAAAGCCATAGAAGGGGTTTAGGGAAGCTTCAAACTACCCAAGCAGTCGGTCTATGCATGTGACTGAATCTAAAACCCGTTTTTCGTAATTTTTATGTTTTTAATATCGTTGTAACTTAATTCATCTAGCCCAAGGACTATTTTTTTATTCTATCAAAGTTTTGAAAACTTGTCATTGTTATTCTTGAAGCTTTTTAGTTGTCAACAGTTTAGTTTGAAGCTTGATGATGAGTTTGGATTAATTTGTAAAGTGATTTTGAATAGTTATAAATTTAAGGACTAATTTGATAAAATAATAAATTTAGCATGAAATTCTTGTGAAATTTCAATAATTATGGGTGGTAGGTGAATAAATGAAAATCCGGCTAGCTTCGTTTTAGACTTAATTGTGATAATTGTGTAAGTTTCAAGTTTAGGGATTAAATTGAATAAAAGGTAAAAGTTTAGGGTAATGGTGTAAAATATCATTAAAGGGTAAAATATATGAATTTAGATGTTTTAAGGTATTGAATTGGATAATTTAATTAAATTATTATATATAGATCAAGAAACGGATCAACCGATTAATAACCGTGGAAAAGGAAAAGTTGTTGAGTAGTCCTCGATGTAGTGTTGGTAGTTGCTTCGTTTAGGTAAGTTCGTATTAGTTTTATTATGTTTATTGATGAATTGAGTTCAATTACATATATGCGTATGTATGTGAGAATATTTAACATGATTAATTGAGGTAAGATATGAAATTGGAAATGAAAGATTGAATTGTTAAACACAGTATATGTGTATGTGTCAATTAAATGGCATAATCTTATGAAGTGTATATGATCAAGTTGATCATGGTATAATAGTGTAAAGATGAGAAGATTGAGGAACATTAGTTAAGGCCCGTGTGAGCTTAGTGAATGATTAGGATACAAATGACATGCCATTAAGGTGTTCCATGCCCTAGGTGCCGGTGATTACAGTTTCCAGATACTATGTACCGGTGTTACAGTTCCAGGCACTCTGTGCCAATGATATATTTCCAAGTACTATGTACCAGTGGTGGATACCATATCGATGACTAAAATCTAACATTTGTTGTAGATTCTTATCGACTTGTGTGAGCAGCATCGTGTAATGGTTAATGTCTCGTTTGTCAACTTGTGTAAGCATTATTTCCCCGTGTATCCAAAGTTAATTTATTATAGTTCTCTGGGAAAAATAGTTAATGAATTGTTTATAAATGGAATTCATGGCATGAATGGCTAAATACTTATTAGTTGTGAAATGGTATGTGAAACATGTATCTTGTGATCTTGCTATTGTTATATGTATATTACTAATCATTTGGCACGGTAAGTAATGTGAAATATGGCAAGGATTGTTACCATCACTGCAGCAAAACAGGCTTTTAGCGGCATTTATGTGAAAAAAGCCACTATAGAACATGACCTTTATCGGCGCTTTTATCACAAATGCGGCTAAAAGTACCGTTCTTTAGCAACGTTTATTCATAAACGCCACTAACTTTGGCAGATTTGTAACATTCAATTTTCATCCATATACAACCCTTCCTGTAGCATGAAATCCAACCAAAAACAGCAAATCTAAATGATACTTCAAATTCAACGAAAGATATATGATATATATTGATAACTGAAGTATAATTCAAAATATTCTTATAATAATGTTAAAAGTTACAATGTTAAAAATATTCTCTTTTACAATTATTGTACTAGGTAATGTTAAAAAACTAACTAATACAATAATGCTTTGATATGCATAACATACATAAGTAAATAGATATAT
>JABEZY010272767.1:0-17851 GCA_013467495.1 Gossypium gossypioides
GTAGGACATTCAAGACCAGCACTTGAAACATGAAATCCCTAATGACATGTCATTTGTATCCTATGAATTTCGAAGGTCCAACTGGGACTCGATAACTATCATTGCATTAAATTGAATATAAATCATTGAATTACATTTTGAATACATAGTAATATACATTTGAATAGCATAATTATAAAAATCATTCATACGAAATTACCCGACAACTAGGGACGTGAAGATAATCGAGCTATTCTAAAGTTTTTCTTTGCCTCAATCTAGATCCATACGTAGTCTATCTTGATCTAAATAGATAAATTCAATCCATTCAATACCTCTAGTATTCAATTCAGCCCACATTTCATGTTTATGCAAAAATACTAATTTGCCCCTAACATTTTAATTTTTCATAATTTAGTCCTTAAGCTCATAAATTAAAATCTAAACATTTTAATCCCCCGTTCAAGTTAACTGAATTCTCTAGGGACTTATACCAACCTATACTAATCATCATTTCATAAATTTAACATGAAATTTTACTATTTTTACAAATTAATCCCTATATGTAAATTTCATCAAAAGTCACTTTACAAAAAATTTTTATTTCTCAAAAAAGGTTCACAATCTATCATTTAACACTAAAAAGCATTCAAAAAATTCATGGAAAGCCCCTCAACCTTTAACAGTTTTATAAATTAATCATTGGGCTAACTAGATTAAGCTAAAACGACCTAAAACATAAAAATCATGAAAAACGAGAGAAAACTACATACCATGTAAGTGAAACTATACTTGGCCAAACCCTAGCTATGTCTCCTTTGATGAATCGGTTGAGAAGAAACAAATGGGTGGAATATGATTATTTTTGTGTATTTGTTTTTATGTTTATTTACCATTTTACCATTTTGCCCTTTAAAAACATTCAAAATTTTAATAAAACCTTGCCATGAATATCCACTTACAATAGAAATGGTCTAATTACCATCTAAGTCCTTTCAATTTAAAGTTTCATAGCCTTTTGATCCAAATTGTCTATTTAGATCAAAGCAAAGGAAAAACTTCAGAATAGCTCGTTTTAACTTCTACGCCCTAGTTGTCGAGGTAAGTTCATATGAACAATTGTTGTATTTATGTTATTCACATGTATATTGATATGTATTCAAAATGTAATTGAATGACATATATCCAAATCGTTGCTATGACGGTTATTGAGTCTCGGTTTAACCTTAGGAATTCGTAGAATACAAATGAGATGTCGTTAGGGGTTTCATGTTTCGGGTGTTGGTCTTGGATGTCCTACCGATGGCTGAGGTCCTGCATTTGTTGAGGATATTCCCCAACTCGTGTGACCAACATCGTGTAGCTTACATTTCGACCCACAACTCGGGTGAGTAATGATGTAAAGGAAATGTTATGGTTATATGTTTAAGCACACTTCGTGTGAGCTTTCCCGAGTATTCGATGATATTCTAGGTGGTTCAACGGGCAAGAAAAGGGATTGAAATGGTAAGTTTTCAAATGTATCTATGCATATGCTCATGGAAAGGATGAATGAATCAAATGATGTATTTTTCATACGGAAATGACTTATCACATGGTTAATTCAAATGAGTTATGTATAAATGCACTAACATTTGTATTGATGATGATGAATAGGCTTGTTCCAAGCTTGTGGTTTGGGTTATGTTATGCTTATATTTATTATATAAATGAAATGGTAAGGTATGTTTCATTTTCTACGAACTTACTAAGCATTAAGTGCTTACGTAGATTATTTCCTATGTTTTATAGATTATCGAAGGCTTGATCAGTTTGGAAGCTCGTCAGTGATCTATCACACTATCCAACATAAATATTGGTAGTTTTTAATGTTTTGGTCAAGGTTATAACGACATGTGTAGGTGAACTTATAATAGTGTTTAGTTGAATGTTTAGTTGATGATTTGGCATGTGTTGAATTGGTTTGATCATAGTCAAGTTATGGTATGTTTTGGAAGGTATTTAACTAGATGTTGATGTTTGAAATTTGGTAAAGATGACATKATTAGGTAAGTTTTGATGATTGCTTTTGAGGTGCSTTTGAAWGGCATATTGGTTARTTGAATTAGGGTCTTGAAATGACATATACATATGTATGTTTAGGTATGGTTTGATGCTTTATAAGTGTGCACAAATGGCTCAAATGATTTTGCATGAAATGGTGTTGGGAATGATTTGTTTTAGGTGATTTTTAGGTCCACATAGCCTAAGACATGGGCGTGTGACTTAGCCGTGTGTGACAGACGGCCTGCTGACACGACCGTGTGTGACACACGGCCTAGGTCTCTTGGAGGTTCCTTTGTATGCAAGTCAATGAGTTACACAGCCTAGCAGACGGCCTGACTCACGGGCGTGTGGGCAACTTCTTAAGTTACACGGCTTGGCACATGGGCGTGTGACACAGCTATGTGACCCTACTCAGAGAGTTACATGAGTGACAACATGGGCTAGGACACCACTGTGCATCCAAAGTTCGAACGTTACACGATCCGAGACATGGGCATGTGTCTTAGCCTGTGAGGTGCACGACCCCTTGTATCCAATTTTTTGCATCTTTTTTCTGGGCTTTCCAAATGATTTCAATTTAGTCCCGAATTGTTTCTAAGGTATTTCTTGGGCCTCGAGGGGTCGATTTAGGGACAGGTGCTTAAACATATAACTGTGACCTTTCCTTCACATCATTGCTCACACGAGCTGTGAAATGGGCTAGCTCACACATGCCGTGGGTCGAAATGTAAGCTACACGATGCTGCGAAGTATCCGCAGTAAATTAAGGACCTCAGCCATCGGTAGGACATTCAAGACCTGCACTCGAGACATGAAATCCCTAATGACATGTCATTTGTATCCTATGAATTCCTATGGTTCAACCGGGACTCGATAACCGTCATTGTAGTGATTTGGATATACATTATTTAATTACATTTTGAATACATATAGTAATATACAATAACATAATTATAAAAATATTCATACAAAATTACCTCGACAACTAGGGACATGAAGATAATTGAGCTATTCTGAAGCTTTTTCTTTGCCTCAATCTAGATCCATATGTGGTCTATCTTGATCTAAATAGATAAATTCAATCCATTTAATACCTCTAGTATTCAATTCAGCCCACATTTCATATTTATACAAAAATACTATTTTGCCCCTAACATTTTAATTTTTCACAATTTAGTCCTTAAGTTCATAAATTGAAATCTAAGCATTTTAATCCCCTGTTCAAGCTAACTGAATTCTCAAGGGACTGAAGGCAACCTATACTAATCATCATTTCATAAATTTAACATTAACATTTACTATTTTTATTAATTAATCCCTATATGTAAATTTCATCAAAAATCACTTTACAAAAATTATTTATTTCTCAAAAAAGGTTCACGATCTATCATTTAACACAAAAAAACATTCAAAAACATTCATGGCAAGCCCCTCAACTTTTAACAGTTTTATAAGTTAATCATTGGGCTAACTAGATTAAGCTAAAACGACCTCAAAAACATAAAAATCATGAAAAACGGGACAAATCTACAGACCATGCAAGTGAAACTATACTTGGCCAAACCCTAGCTATGTCTCCTTTGATGAATCGATTGAGAAGAAACAAATGGGAGGAAGATGATGATCTTTGCTTACTTGTTTTTATGTTTATTTACCATTTTACCATTTTGCCCTTTAAAAACATTCAAAAATTTATGCTTAGTGTTACATTCTAGATCATCTAAAATTCTCTCCATAGTCTCGAACTAGTATTCAGCTACAATAGGGGTCGTCCCAACAACGCCTTTAAACAACTCGACTTCATTAGATCAAAGCTTGTCACCGATATTCCCACGACTTATCGACCTAGAGTGGGCTCCAACTACTCACTGTAGCACTCTAAGCATGGCCTTCGATACAACATCGTTAGCAGGCTCATGATAGCTCTCATCAATAGTAGGTTCATGCTTGACATGTCCAACCACTGGCTTAGGAGTGCACACTTGAGACGTAGACAAATCAACTTTGGTCCTATGACTTTGCTCTCTACGAGCTCTCATACCCTGGGTTCGTACTCTACAAGTGCTCATTTTGCTATCGTATTTTTCTAAGTTTTATGCGATTGTCTGACAATTTAGAAATGAGTTTTTGTTACAAATCTTTAATGTTTTTAGTCTAATATTTTAGTCACAGTTTCACCATCTACAGTTTCGCAGTCTATATTCTTAGTATATTTTAAGTACTTATCTTGGACTGGTTTTGGAATCTCAATTTTTTAGGGAAAACACAACTTTTGTAAAAATACGGTTTATTTGTGGCATATTTTTCTCAAAATACCCTTTATTGAAATATGCACACAAACTTTTAAGAAAAAAACCACAGTCTAAATTTTGAACCGGGCTCTAATACCACTAAATGTAACCCTCTAAACCTAGCCTAGACATTATAGCTGAATCTCGAAGATTACATTGGCCATTGAGATGGCACGGAAAACATTCTACTTCTTTCATTAAAATCGTTTGCTTTTTCATTCAAGAACAGTGTATTGATTTGCTTGAGGAAGTTAAAAACAATCTCTTTAAATTTCTCTAAAATTATAATATCAAAATTTAAATACCTTTGGAAAGATTAGGTTAGATTATTTTGAAGAAAATGTCTTGATTAAAAATGCCACAATGAAATTTGACAAACATCATATTTTTGTTAAAAATCATTATGTGGTATATTCCATAAAATATCACTTAATTTAATAAAATATAATAATTCTCATGAAAACATACTCTTAAATTTACAATAGATTTATTGTTTTGAAATCATAATTGTGTTGAAAAATTAGTTTTTCACGTGAATTCCATAAATCATTTTCTAAAAAATTGTTTTAAAACTAAGTCATGCAAAATTAACCAAAAATCCCAAATCAATGTCCCATGCCACAGTCTGGAAAATAATAGTTAAGTAGTCCAAATACGAAAATGATAGAGAATAAAACATTTATTAGCAATTCATCTGAGAACTCCTCCAACCAATCACATCCAAATCTTAACCTCGTGGGTTTTCTGAAACATTAGAAAAACCATGGGGTGAGCTATAGAAGCCTACTGTGAGTACTAACTTAAGTATCAACAGAATTTAATTCATACATTTTACAAAATTCTGCAGAAATTATACATATCAACACAATTTCACAAATGGTAGTATGCATGATAATGTCAATGTAGAACTTTTCAGAAATCAATGCAAGTTTTCAGAAAACATTCCTACCCAAGTTTGCTACACACCATAAAGAGTTCCTTAAAACTCGACCATCTAATAACAGACCATAATGTGGACAAGCCACTAGAAAATGCGAACAAGCTGCCAGATACAGATATTTATGGACAAGCCACCAGAATTACAAATAAACAGTCAGAATATGTGGTTAAACCACCAGAATATGTAGATCATTAAACTGTCAGAATCTTCCTCCATTCAATATCATCCCAACCCTATTCATGTGATATGACATACAAAACAGAAGTTTTTAGTGGGCATGCTTAACATGCGAATCGGATTGTTATTATTAGAAGTGATAAATTGGGCATGATTAACACGTAAATCATAATCTCCTTAATAGAAACAGTACCACAATGTATTTTTCATGCTTATTAGATAATGCCATTAAATCACATACATAGTGTATTCATGTATATTCACATTTTATAAAACTTAACAAAGTACCAATCATTAGTATTTATATAATCTATTTAACATGAATCATATATATATTGTGTTAAGTTAAACCCACACCTTGATTAGTAACTCTATCTACACCGATTTCATTTCCAAACTCCAAGGAAGAAGATCTAACCTTGAATCCTTTAGATTTGATAAAACCAATATCATGTGTTAAATCAATAAGACATTTCATGTAGATCCCATATTGAATATCAAGAGAGAAATCTTGCCTAATCAATCGCCCAAGTAAACGCACGCTTTCTATAGTAAGGATACGAATCTGAGCGATTCAGAATGAAACTTTTCATGAGTGTGCAAAAATTAATGTTAGAATCGACCTAAAGAGATGGAAAGGAAAAGATTGAGATCAAATAAATTTCCTGTTACTTACGTTATACAAAGAAATAGGAGAGTCCATGATTCCTAAGGTGGTTCGATTAAAGAGGAAGAATGGTGACTGACAAAATACAATAAAAATAAAAAAAAGTCGATTAGGAAAAGAATGTCAATAATTCCTTTATAATCAAAATATATGTGTTAAAATGAATAAAAATTCAATTACAAACAATTGAATGGAAGAGGAAGAGAAATGGAGAAAAATGATTGATAGTACTAGAAATAACATATGTTTTCTCCCTACTTATTGGTTAATTTGTCCCCATTTAGTTATCTTTAGCACATATTTTAGCATTTTCAATTCAATAAATTACATTTTATATCTCAGTGGATGTTAGCCTATTTATCCTTAATTTTGTCATGTTTTGGTACCAATGTTGCTGCATGAGTATTTCCAGATTGCGCCCAGAATTGTCGCCACACCTAACAGCTATTTGAAAAAGAAAAAAAATGTATAGGCTGTCCAATCTGGTAAAACTAACTTGTACATATAGAGGCAGTATGATTTTGATGAAAGGACACCTATGCTATTTAGATAAATTAATATTCATATGAAAAGGAAAGAAATGTACGCTTTTTGAGGGGTTATTATCTTTTTCAACCTATCTTTTGAAGATTTTTGGCTATGGCGGCTTAAGTCTCCTACAGGTGAACCGACGTGAAAGGGACACAGATCAGCTCTTGAAGAGGAGCCTTGAGTGCGACATAAGAGGGAATGGAGAGATTCAAGTTGAGATTGTCTAGGAATAGTATTCCCCACTTGTTTCTTTTATATTTCTTTTCAAAATGATGGTGATTACTTTCTATTTCATGTTTGTATGGAAGTACACATGATTTCTAGGTTAAATGTTATTTTATTCAAACTTACTTCTACTGTTTAATCTTTAGGTTTGAATGTTTTTAGCGTGGAAGTGTTATTGCAGTCACTGACACTAGAAAGTGCAGCGACAATTCAAGCTAACAAGCATGACAACGGAAGTTGCTTGAGAATTAGAGGAATTTAATCTACTTGTTCTTAATAGTGTTCCATTGCCATCATCGGAAGCTTTGGTTAATGTGCATGTTTAAGTCTTAGATTAAATATAGAAGTTAAGCTTGGTAAGATATTAATTACAATTTAATGAATCTGCAATCACCAATGATACGATCATGCCCTAGAAGCGCCCTTGGTCCAGCTCCCTAAGCGTTGTTTGCAATCCTTTAAATGTTGAATTAGTTCGATTCTAGCTCGTTGAGCTCAATTCAGCTCATTTCCAGCTTAATGAGCCCGTTTTCTCGTTTTGAGTTTATTTTAATTTCATGCATTTTAGTTGCTGGAATAGAACTTAGCTGCTTAAATAAATTTTAGTTAATTTAGTTGAAGTATTTAATTAATTTAGTTAAGTGTTAAATGTGTTTTTAAGCCATTTAATTTGTCTAAGTACTTTCAGCAAGAATAGGTCTAAGTCATTTAATTTGTCAAAATTACTACAGTAATTTAAGTTGTCTTTAGCTCATTTAAATTGTTTTAGTCTTAACAACTATTTAAAGTGTCCTAAGCTAAGAAAACTTAATTAAGCTCATTAATGGTGTCTTGACCGAATTTTAATGGCTGTTTGTAGGTGTCCATTCAACTGGAATTAGCTTGGTGCATGGACGACATTAAAGGGAGCATAATGCACCAATTAATTTGGCAGCTCATTCCTCTTCCCTAAGGGCCTGTTCGTGCATTGCAATGGACAAAGGAGTGTTCACACATGGCTATTCAGGTCATATATTCTTTTCACATTTGATGCCTGATCAAAATCGACATTTCACACCTTGTGACCGATTGTTTGCACAAGTTCACACTTAGGAGCTGTTTGTGTGCCCAAGATGTCACTAAATACTGATTTAATGAAGAGAATTGAAGTCATTAGCCATTCAAAACATTGAACTCTTCCAGCCTAAGAAATCAGCTCATTTATTCAGCTGAATTGGGACTTCAAGCTGCTGCCCATTACCATTTCCAAGGCCTAGAGCATTTCAAAAGGATTGAGCTTAGTTATTAAGATATTTCAACTTATTAATTAGCTCATTTAAGCTGGTTATTAGTGACCATTCAACTAGGCTTCTCTTTTACTATAAATATGTTGTAATCAACATGTTGGAGGTACTTTTTTGGCCAATGTTAAACTTAAACTTGTGAGATTATTCAGTTTTCCTTGTTCTCTCTCGGGACTAAATCGACTTATCAAGCTATCTTGTGGCGTCAATTCTTTTCTTTGTTAACTGAACTTATCACCTTGCTGGTGTGGCATTCATATACCTCTGGTTCCTATCATCTTTGATAGCGGCTCAAGGTTTAACTATCAACTTCCAAACCGAAATCATCTAAGCACCTTGTTAAGATTCGGGTCAATAATTTCCTTTATTGTTAGTTCTTTCTTTGGCCTTAGCCGAATTTAACTATCCATTTTCTCACCTATTTCGCGCCCTTCAGTTGAAGCCTATCTCATTAGTTATAGCAGCCTATTTTACTACAATTTCAAACCAAATTCAGAACAAGCAAACTTTTACTCAAATTCACGATCAGGCATCACATACGACTCGAGTCATCTATAATCGAGCTCGTATCATTTGGTATCAGAGCTAGATGAATCAGAGTAAGAATTGATGTTCTCGGTATTATGATCTTGTAAAAAAATTCAAATAAAAAAAATTCAAAAAAATTCGAAAAAAATTCGTGAAATTCCTTGCACTTATTGAAGTTAGTATTTTGTAAGTAAAAAAATACAAAATTTTAATAAAAAAGATTAAATTCTTGTTGTCGAATTGTTAAAGTTTTGGTTGCTGGCCAAAATTAGCTTATTGCTTCTTTTACTATTCAGCCACACCTAACACCAGCATCTATTGCTTCTAGCCTACCTATTTGAACCAACATGAACCTACCCAACACCATCAACTCTTTTGCAAGCCGACCCACTCTAGATTGATGTTAAGTCCAAATAGTCCGCATAAAGAACTTAGAGAGGTAGAGTTAGAGGTAAAAGGCACGAGTGAGCAAGAGCATTAGAGATATTAAAAGCCAATATAAGAGTGAAAACACGAGTGGGGTGTCCATCACTTTATTCTTTCTTTGCTAGAGATTGGTGAGGATTTTGAATTGGTGCAGAACTTTTGGATTTGGAATTTCAAAAGTGGGAGGAAGAAATGAAACAGATTATATGGTCTAAATTTCGGTAAATACAAGAAATAGAACTCCATGTATCCTCTGACAAAGATAAAGTAGATTTGCCACATGCTATCGTTGACATCAAAATGAGTTCAATCCTTCAAAATTTGGAGAACGAACCGCAACGTGAAAATCTCTTTCACACCCGTTGCCGTGTCCACGATAAAGTCTATTGCCTCATTATTGATGGTAAAAGTAGCTTGAACGTGGCCAATATTCGAATGGTGGAAAATCTTGGCTTGACCACTACCAAGCATCCACGACCTTATCAACCGTAAGGGCTTGGCGTTGAAGGCAAACTTAAGATCACTAAACAAGTGTGCATCGCCTTTTCTATCGGTAAGTATCAAGACGAAGTTATTTGCGACGTGGTGCCTATTCATACCTGCCATTTGTTGCTGGGAGGGCCATGGAAATTGGATCGAAAGGTCACTCACGATGGTCGTACCAATAGGTATTCTTTCAAGCATTAAGGAAGGAAAGTCACCTTAGTGCCGCTCACTCCGGAACAAGTCCATGAGGACTAAATCAAATTGAAAAATTCAGTTGTAAAAATATGTGAGATAAAAGAAAGACGAGAAGAGAAAAATGAAAGTGAAAAGAAATTGAAAAAGAAGAAAATGAAAAAGCAGATGAAAAAGAAAAAGAAAAAGAACTCGAAAAAAAGATTGAAAAAGAAGAAAAAGAGAAAGAAATTGAAGAAGAGAGTGAGACTGAAGAAAGAAAAGGAAGTATGCAAGAAACGAGTGTTATTGAAAAAGAAACGAGACTAGTTGAGTTTTCTATGGAAAAAGAAAGAGAGCTTGAAGAAACGAGTGAGAAATATGTAAGTGGACAAAATAAAGCAAGGAGTGTTTTTGCCAACCCATATGCAAGTTACCTTCGTATTACTTCTTCTTCTCAGGTTTCTGAAGGTCCCATTGACAAATTTCAACTTCAATACCTTGTCGATGAGAGATGATTTCAATTGATCGAGAAAGGTAAGGTTGAAGGTGAAATTATGCGTCCATTGCTTAAAGATAAACAAGGTAAGGGTTCTTTGTTATGCGAGTCTTAACAATCCCACTTGAATGATATTGATGAGATTGCCGAAAACTTAGTTTTTAAAAGAACTCCTCACCATGTTTTGGTTGATTACCATATTTTGAATGATGATGATTTTATTTTACATAGTGATACGAAGTGTTTTTCTGCTAAGGAGCATGATATTGGCAAGATTTTTCATAAAGTAAGACTAGATCAGCTCGAACAAAATTTGGTCTTTTGTGATAAAAAGTTGGCATGTGAAACACCTAGTCTGCTTGTGTGTGGTGATAATTTGAATTTTTTGATTTGTTGCGTAAATTCCCCATGTCTGAGCAAGTCTGTTCGAATGAGATTTATGATGTATGATTGTTTGAATATGTGCATGTTCAAATTCTCTTTGTTTCACTTGTGTGAATTGTTGGTGATTAAGAAATTCGCACTACATTTTGGAACAAGTGAACAATATCGTGTGTTCAACCCTGGAGTTCGCTATTCTGGTTCCCCTTTGAGAGAAAGCAAGCATCGTAAATTTTGTTTGAATGAACATGTAAACAATCTTTGCTTATATGATGCTTTGTCATTAAGTTTGAAAACAAGACATGTGAATCTTGTTGGCTTGTCAAGACAAAATCAAATTTTTAATTCCGGAGGATGTTTTATATTGTTCTTTAACAGATTCGAGACATATGAATGTTTGAAGGCATGCTTGTTTAATTTTCTTTTGATCCGAATGTGTGACAAGGCGATGGCATGTAAAATGGTTAGTGCATTTGAATTTGAAGATGGTGTCTCAAATCTGCCTTGTTATACAAATTTTGCATGTTTGAGTAAGATTGATCAAGTGAAACTTAGATTTCATGATCGTTTGGAGGACTCCTTGATACATTTTGATTATAATTTTGATTTGATTCTTATGCATTCTCTATTGACGAGTATGGAGATCCATTTTGAAAATGTAAGATCCACTTCTACTTTTGATCCCGGCATTGGATTAAGTGTTCAATTTCTAAATCATTATAAAAAGGTAATGCCAACTCAAGTTTTTGATCTCAGCATTGGGTTATGCATTCTAATTTTGAATAAGACTCCGAAAAGATCATTTGCATTTATAAATTTTAGTGTCACTAATTCGTTCCATTCTCGTGTAGGTGACATTTTGGAATGGTTTAATCCTAAAGAGGGAGGGCATGGAAATAACTCATTTTCTTTTCAAACCATTTGTGGTTCCTGGAGTTTTAGAAAGGATACTGTCTGGATCATGAACAAAAGGGCTTGTGATCTCGAAAAAAAAATTTTCAAGCAAGTGGTCCGATTTGAGGACAAATCGCTTTAACGAGGGAGGGAATGATACGATCACGCCCCAAAAACACCCTTGGTCCAACTCCCTAAGCGTTGTTTGCAATCCTTTGAACATTGAATTAGTTCGATTCCAGCTCGTTGAGCTCAATTCAACTCGTTTCCAGCTTAATGAGCCCGTTTGCTCGTTTTGAGTTTATTTTAATTTCATGCATTTTAGTTGCTGAATAGAACCTAGCTGCTTAAATAAGTTTTAGTTAATTTAGTTTAAGTATTTAATTAATTTAGTTAAGTGTTAAATGTGTTTTTAGGCCATTTATTTTGTCTAAGTACTTTCAGCATTAATAGGTCTAAGTCATTTAATTTGTCTAAATTACTACATCAATTTAAGTTATCTTCAGCTCGTTTAATTTGTTTTAGTCTTAACGGCTATTTAAAGTGTCCTAAGCTAAGACAACTTAATTAAGCTCATTAAAGGTGTCTTGACCGAATTTTAATGGCTGTTTGTAGGTCTCCATTCAACTGGAATCAGCTTGGTGCATGGACGGCATTAAATGGAGCATAATACACCAATTAATTTGGCAGCTCATTCCTCTTCCCTAAGGGCCTGTACGTGCAATGCAATGGACAAGGGAGTGTTCACACATGGCTATTCAACTCACATATTCTTTTCACATTTGATGGTTGTTCAAAACTGACTTTTCACACCTTGTGACCGATTGTTTCCACAATTTCACACTTAGGAGCTGTTTGTGTGCCCAAGATGCCACTAAATGCTGCTGCTGTTCATTAGGCTTTTCAAGGCTGATTTAATGAAGAGAATTGAAGTCATTGGCTATTCAAAACGTTGAACTCTTCCAGCCTAAGAAATCAGCTCATTTATTCAGCTGAATTGGGACTTTAAGCTGCTGCCCATTACCATTTCCAAGGCCTAGAACATTTCAAAAGGATTGAGCTTAGTTATTAAGATATTTTAGCTTATTAATTAGCTAATTTAAGCTGGTTATTAGTGACCATTCAACTAGGCTTCTCTTTTACTATAAATATGTTGTAATCAGCATGTTGGAGGGACTTTTTTGGCCAATTTTATGTTAAGACTTAAACTTCTGAGATTATCCAGTTCTCCTTGTTCTCTCTCGAAACTGAATCGACTTATCAAGCTATGTTGTGGCGTCAATTCTTTCCTTTATTAACTAAACTTATCACCTTGCTGGTGTGGTGTTCATATAGCTCTGGTTCCTATCATCTTTGATAGTAGGTCAAGGTTTAACTATCAACTTCCAAACCGAAATCATCTAAGCGCCTTGTTATGATTCGGGTCAACAATTTCCTTTATTGTTGGTTTTTTCTTTGGCCTTAGCCGAATTTAACTATCCATTTTCTCACCTATTTCGCACCCTTCATTTGAAGCCTATCTCATTAGTTACAGCAGCCTATTTTACTACAATTTTAAACCAAATTTAGAATAAGCAAACTCTTACTCGAATTCACGATCGGGCATCACATACGACTCGAGTCATCCATAATTAAGCTCGTATCAACCTATCCTTTTATACCTTGTGAGTACTTAGTAGTCTATTGAATATTCACATTGGGGATCCCAATTTATCATTATCATATTTTATCTTATTATTTTTAAGTTATTGCTTTGACAACTACTCTCACAATTTATCTCATTTTTATCAACTATACTTTCATCGACAATGTATGCTTGCACATTATTGATGTGACGTTAAACAGCCAATCAATGGTGTCTAACAGTAGTGGTGGTACGACGACGCGATGGCAGTGGCGATGGAGGTCTGGCAGTGGTGCGGCGAATGTGAAGAGTAGAAGAGGTGGAGGATTTAGTGGAGTAGAGGTGGTGGCTCGGTGATTAATGGTGGCCAATGGTGGTGTTTTAGGTGACAAAAAGTGAAAGAATGGTGACTAAAAGAGGAGAAAAAATGGAGAGGAGAGAACAGTTGAGATGAAAAAATAAAAGTGGACTTTTGTGTGTCTAGGTGCAATGGACGACAATAGCTAGTCAAGGGAGGAAAAATGCAACTTGGGGGACAATTTCATGAAAAGTGGATCAAGAGAGAACCAATGGAGTAAAAAGAGGGCTATAGGTGGAAGGTTGACTCCTTAAGGAAGGAAAGAAATCCTTTTCCATGAGGCGATTGTAGTGGACAGAAATAAGGGTGTTGACCATGGTTTTATGATTCAAAAATTAAATAAAAAAATAAGGATGTGGGGAATTGAACCTAGGACCATAAGGAATTTATTTAAGCTCTTAACCACTAGGCTACCTTACTTGTTTGCACATGAACTTACGAAATTAAAATAAATTATGGGGCATGACAAAGGTGTTTAGAAATACCACTGCTATCCTTATACTTAAGTAATGGAGACAAGGATTAGTGAAAAAATTAGATAATTCCACTAGCACTTTTGATTCCCATGATTAAGTGCACTTAACAAAATTTAGGTCTTATCATCTACAATAGTCTAGCTCTGTTCTAACTAAACATCAACTTGACTAACCAAATAATCACACACTAAAATAATAAAAAATATAAACAATTGAAAACTTAACGAGTTCACCCAAAGCATCTAGGGTGGGCAGATACTTAATAGAGGAGTTCGTCAAACCTTAGAGCTCTCCAAAACTAGGAATTCGTCAAATGGAGAATTACATAGAATTATATAATTAGTGAGTACAAATACTTTAATTACCCAAATATATCATTAATTTACCATCTATATGTCAAACAGTAATGAATTACGAAGACTCCATCAAGTAAGCAGTTACATAGCTGGTAAGAGGACAGAGGAGATGAATTTTCAGCTTTTTTTCTCCATTTTAAAACACTTAATTATGAGATCAAGTCAAATGATCAAAGTTCAAGTTTGTGGTCCACATTTAATCTCCAATTTCTTATCAAATCCAATGGCTCAAATTAATCTTAATCATAGAATATCTCATGAAAATAACATTTCCAACACAAATTTTATATGAAATGACCAAAACGCCTTTATTTTGAAGCCCATTATTATCGCTTATTATACTTTTTGTTGGGATCTAGTACCCTTAGTGTAGTATTTTCATCTATGTATACTTGTATTTTTTGAACAAATTGGTTTAACAAAATATTCGTTAATTGCATTAATATCATTTATGTATGGTCATCAATGGTTTTTGCATGTAAAGAAAAATGAAAGCAAATATTGGCTCACTAAATTATCTAACATTTAACTAATACTAAGTGGTATTACGTGGTCAGATCGTAATACAGAATGACATGTCCTTACTCTAATAAAAAAGAGCAAATCTTGGGTATTGGAGCGGATGACTCCCAAAAGATAGAGACATAGATGTGACTAACTAGACTGATAGTATCGGACAAGACCCAAGTATAATAGATCCTAAATTTGTTATGGATTTATTCACTTGTGACGTTCATAGTGACATACCTTAATCCCAAGTGGATGATGGACTACGTATGAGTGAATCATATACTCTAATGCAAATGAAAGCTTTAGTTCAAAAAGATAAGGAACTAAAAGTTGGTACATTAGCTATCTGAATTCTGTAGTATGCAACATCATCCCATAAGAATGAAATTCATAGTCAAACTAAAGGGTAAACAATATCCTCTCATCGGCATTACATGATAGATGAAAGTAAACATGGTCAAAGGTCATTTCTCTTTGTGATAAATGATTTTAATTACTCTTTGATAGTAATTGACTTTTCATGATGGAAGATGTAATAGTTCTCTATAACAATTCGTTTTTAGTGAAATAAAAAAGGTGGTTTCGAGACCAAAAATTAAATGAGTAAATTATTATTTTATTATTATTTTAATGCCTATGGGATGTTATTAAGGTCGTATTAAAATTTCATTAAGAAATTTTGATGTTTGCATGATTAATTAAGTGAAAAGGACTAAATCGTAAAAAGTGTAAAAGTAGAGTTTCATTATTTAAAAAATCAAATGGCTATGAAACTTTAAATTGAAAGGACTTAGATGGTAATTAGACCATTTATATAGTTAGTGGATATTCATGGCAAGGTTTTATTAAAATTTTGAATGTTTTCAAAAGGCAAAATGGTAAAATGGTAAATAAACATAAAAACAAATAAGCAAAAATCATCATCTTCCTCCCATTTGTTTCTTCTCAACCGATTTATCAAAGGAGACATAGCTAGGGTTTGGCCAAATATAGTTTCACTTACATGGTATGTAGTTTTGTCCCATTTTACATGATTTTTATGTTTTAGGTCGTTTTAGCTTAAACTAGTTAGCCTAATGATTAATTTATAAAACTGTTAAAGGTTGAGGGGCTTTCCATGAATGTTTTTGAATGCTTTTTGGTGTTAAATGATAGATTGTGAACCTTTTTTGAGAAATAAACAATTTTTGTAAAGTGATTTTTGATGAAATTTACAATAGGGATTAATTTGTAAAAATAGTAAAAGTTCATGTTAAATTTATGAAATGATGATTAGTATAGGTTGGTTTAAGTCCCTAGAGCATTTGGTTAACTTGAACGGGGGATTAAAATGCTTAGATTTTAATTTATGAGCTTAAGGACTAAATTGTAAAACTTTAAAATGTTAGGGGCAAATTAGTATTTTGGCATAAATATGAAATGTGGACTGAATTGAATACTAGAGGTATTAAATGGATTGACTTTATCTATTTAGATCAAGATAGACTACGTATGGATCTAGATTGAGGCAAGGAAAAAGCTTTCGAATAGCTCGATTATCTTCACGTCCCTAGTTGTTAAGGTAATTTCGTATGAACGATTTTTATAATTATGTTATTCAAATGTATATTACTATATATTCAAAATGTAATTGAATGATGTATATTCAAATCAATGCAATGATAGTTATCGAGTCCCGGTTGAACCTTAGGAATTCATAGGATACAAATTACATGTTATTAGGGATTTCATGTTTCAAGTGTTGGTCTTGAATGTCCTACCGATGGTTGAGGTCCTACATTTGTTGCAAATACTCCACAGCTCGTGTGAGCAGCATCGTGTAGCTTACATTCCGACCCACAGCACGTGTGAGAAGCCCATTTCACAGCTCGTGTGAGCAATGGTGTAAAGGAAAGGTTACGGTTCTATGTTTAAGCACCCGTCCCTAAATCGAGCCCTCGAGGCCCAAGAAATACCTTAGAAATAATTCGGGACAAAATTGAAATCATTTGGAAAGTCTAGGAAAAAGATGCAAAAATTTGGATACAAGGGTTCATGTGTCTCACAGGCTGAGACACACGCCCATGTCTCAGGCCGTGTAACCTTCGAACTATGGACACACGGCGGTGTCCCAGCTCGTGTCCTCACTCATGTAACTCTCTGAGTAGGGTCACACAGCCATGGCACATGCCCGTGTGCTAGGCCGTGTAACTCACGAAGTTGCCCACATACCCGTGAGTCAGGCTATATGCTAGGCCGTGTAACTCATTGACTTGCATACAAAAGAACCTCCAAGAGACCCAGACACATGGTCGTGTCGCCAAGCCATCTGTCACACACAGCTGAGTCATACGCCCATGTTTTAGGCCATGTGGACCTAAAAATCACCTAAAATAAGTCATTCCGAACACCATTTCATGCACATCACTTGAGCCATTTGTGCACACTTATAAAGCATCAAACCATACCTAAACATACATATGTATATGTCATTTCAAGACCCTAATTCAAYTAACCAATATGCCWTTCAAASGCACCTCAAAAGCAATCATCAAAACTTACCTAATMATGTCATCTTTACCAAATTTCAAACATCAACATCTAGTTAAATACCTTCCAAAACATACCATAACTTGACTATGATCAAACCAATTCAACACATACCAAATCATCAACTAAACATTCAACTAAACACTATTATAAGTTCACCTATACATGTAATTATATCCTTGACCAAAACATCAAAAACTACTAATATTTATGTTGGATAGTGTGATAGATCACCAACGAGCTTCCAAACTGATCAAGCTTCCCATAATCTATAAAACATAGGAAAGAATCTACGTAAGCACTTAATGCTTAGTAAGTTTGTAGAAAATGAAACATAACTTAGCATTTCATTTATATAATAAATATAAGCATAATATAACCCAAACCACAAGCTTGGCACAACCTTATTCATCATCATCAATACACATGTTAGTGCATTTATACATAACTCATTTGAATTAACCATGTGATAAG
>JABEZY010272774.1:0-16698 GCA_013467495.1 Gossypium gossypioides
TAGTTTGATATTCGGTTTATTTGAATTATTTGAGTTTTTCAAATTCGAAAACGAAACTCGATTTGAACTCGAAATTCGAAAAAAATTCGAGTTGACTCGAATAATTTGATTAAGTCGAATAGCTTGATTTGTTTAACTCGAAATTCGATTTTATTTTTATTTTTTTCAATTTTTTTGAGTCAGATCGAGTTTTCTCACCCCTACTCATAAGGTTGGTGGTAGATGCTTCTGCGAATGGTGCTCCCCTTTCTAAGTATTATAATGAGGCTTATAAAATTATCGAGAGAATAGCTAGTAACAACTACCAGCGGCCGAAAAATTGAGCTGCTTCAGAAAGACGAATAGCATGAGTGCATAAAGTAGATGCCCTCACTTCACTCTCAGTTCAGGTATCTTCTACCTCTTCAATATTGAAACAGTTTACTACTAATGGTTTGAATAATATTGCAGCTTAACCACTGAGTCAATTCGACAATATTTCCTATGTATATTGTGGGGACGAACATTCTTTTGAGAATTGTCCATCAAATCCCGAGTCTGTTTATTAAGTAGGGAATCAAAACTAGAATAGATGTGGACAAGGACCACAATCCAACTTCTATAACCCTTCATGATGAAACCATCAAAATTTTTCTTGGAGTAACCAAGGAGGTGGACTGAACAACACTTACATGCAACATAGTTCAAATCAACCTGAAGGGTTCAATCAACAAGTTCAGAAACCATCACAAGCTGAACCATCCAACAATTTGGAGAATTTGTTGAAGGCTTACATGGTAAAGAATGACGCCTTAATCCAAAGCCAAGCAGCAACACTAAAAAATTTGGAGAACCAAATGGGTCAGTTAGCTATGGAGCTTTGTAATAGACCACAAGGAATCTTGCCGAGTGACACGGAAAATCTAAGGAATTTAGGTAAGGAACATTGCAAAGTAGTTACTTTATGAAGTGGAAAGACTTTGGAACCCAAGGAAGTTAAGGTTGAAGATGAACTTGCCGAGGAAAAGGAAAATCAACCAACAGTTGAAATTCCTACACCAGAAAAGCTTGATGCTGTAAATTCTGAAGAGGTAAAATTTAAACTAGTGAATTATGATAAGTTAACCGCTTTGTTAGATGCAGATATATTACCTTAGAAAAGTTGTCCGATCTAAGCTAGGGTTTCATCACCTCCGTATCCACAAAGACTCAAGCAGTGGAAATAGGAGGTGCAATTCAAGAAGTTTTTAGATGTTCTTAAGTAGCTTCACATCTAAATTCCATTTTTAGAAGCCTTAGAACAAATGCCCAATTATGTCAAGTTCATGGAGGACATTCTGTCCAAGAAGAAGAGACTTGGCAAGTTCGAGACTGTCGCATTAACAAAGGAGTGTAGTGCGTTCTTACAGAGTAACCTACCTCCGAAAATGAAGGACCTTAGGAGTTTTACTATACCCTGTAATATTGGAGAATCTTAATGTGGTAAAGCTCTATGTGATCTAGGAGCGAGCATCAACTTGAGGCCAACGTCCATTTTCAAGATGTTGGGTATAGGTGATGTTCGACCAACAATTACAACAGTCCATCTGATAGATCGATTTCTAGCACTCTGATCTGTCTTAATTCGGTGTAGTAAATTAAACTAGTTTTCACTTTTAAGGAGCTTGAATACAAGCATTTCCATTATGCTTTAGTTAGTTTTCATAGTTTTATTTACATTCAATAAATTATGCAAATTGAATCTTTTATTGACCTTAGGGGCCGAATGAGGTCTAAGGGTGAGCTAATGCGCCTTATAAGTATGCAGAAGACTATTAAAAGCTGCACTAAACAGATACTAGTCGCTATGTCACAACATGGATGACTCAATGTCACAACATAGGAAGCAAAATGGAGAAAACTCAAGACTGCCTTCAATGTCGCGACACAGAATGAGGGTGTCACAACATACCCCTGAAGATAACTGCACAGGAGTATACTGATTGTTGTGCTGTGACATAGGTCATTGTGTGTCACGACACCGACTCTGTGACGGAAACAATACATGAAGCAGAGGCATTTTAGTCTACACAATCAAACTTTAAGCTCAGCAACATTAGCTAACCTAGGGTTAAGGACGACGTCCAGCTGGAGGCTATAAATAGGCTTATTTGTCACCTCTTATGGAAATCATTCCTTTAGCCTAGATTCTCCCTTGTTAAGGACGACGTCCAGCTGGAGGCTATAAATAGGCTTATTTGTCACCTCTTATGGAAATCATTCCTTTAGCCTAGATTCTCCCTTGTAAATTTAGTTTAGCTTTCTTTCTTAGGGTTTTAGATTTATTTCAATTGTTCTTCTTGATTTCAAGAGATCTGAATTGTCGAAGCATTCAAACTCTATGGATTCGTGCTTAATTTCAATACAATCATGCTCTTTCATTTACTCTATCTTGTTAATTTAATTAGCATGTCTTCTCTTCACATCGATTATATATTGTCTATCGAAGCCATGAGGAACTAATCCCTCTATGGGGGATTAGTGAGTGGAGGTATGATCCGTTAATTATTTTGTAAGGTTACTTAACGGATCAGTTATTTGGGAAAGGAAGAACGTGAAACAAACCCTAGGCCTGACAACCTCGAGAAGTCATCAAGGTGGGAATTAACCCAAAATTGGTATTGTCCAACTGTGAACACCTTAACCCCAAACCAGTCTGAACTATGAGGTCGGAAGATAAGTAGTTCTTCCTGACTCGTTATGTTATTGGAAGATCAGAAGATCCTACCAGGATAGTGACTAGTTGATTGACAAGGAACCCAAAATGACAGTTGATGGAGATTACTGAAGCGAGCTAATCACCCATAATCAATTTTGATTTATTCTCCCTTTTTTATCTCTTGAATTTTATCTTTTTATGTTATTTTTTTATTACTATTATTATAAAACCCCAAAAATCTTTTATTTCATATTGTCCGTGCTATAACTGATTCAAAATTATTAATTAGATCTTTTAGTGTTTAGGTTTGAATTGATTTGGCACTCGCCTCCCTTAGGTACGATCCTCGGAGTACTCACCTACTTCGTTGTAAAACTATATTATAACTCGACCCGTATTTTTGTAGAAATCGCCTTGTCTTTCTATATTTTATTGTAGTATTCACACTCTGGACGTTAGTACGTCCGAAGGCGGTCACACACCCAGAAGGAAAGATTAGGATGTTTTGGTATGTGTAGGTAAGTTTATTTTTCCTCCTGATTTTATCGTTTTAGATTTTAAAGCAAATTAAAAAGTGTTGAGCATCTTGGGGAGACCTTTCCTAGTAATGGGGAGAACATTAATAGATGTGTAGAAAGGTGAACTCACGATGAGAGTTCAAGATCACCAGGTGACTTTTAATGTTCTTAAAGCCATGAAATTCCCTAATCCAGTAGAAGGATGTTCAGTAATGTAGGAACTAGAATCCTTAGTTTCTACAGAATGGGAGTGAAATTTTGAAGACGACCCATTAGAAAAAGGGTCTGAGCCACAAGAAGATGAACAAGGTAAGGAAAATATGGCTTTGAGGGAAGCCAATCCAAAGGGCTATGTTTGACCAGTATGTTTTGAATCATTGGATTTAGAAACTCCGGAATACGCGCAACCAAAGTTGTCAACCGAGGAATCACCCAAACTTGAACTAAAGGTACTTTCCTCTCATTTGAAATACGTTTATTTGGGTAACTTTTCTACTTTTCCTGTGATTATTTCAGCAGAACTAACAGAACAACAAGAGGAGCAGCTTATTAAAGTTTTAAAGAAATTTAAAAAGACAATCGGTTGGACCATAACTGATATTCGAGGAATAAGCCTTTCCTTTTGTATGAACAAGATTATCATAGGGTAGGGAAAGAAAGCTAGAATTGGTGGGCAAAGGAGACTCAATCCTATTATGAAAGAGGTAGTTCGAAAGGAATTCATTAAATGATTAGATGTAGGAATTATTTACCCCATCTCAAACAGTTTATTGGTAAGTCTGGTACAGTCTGTGCCAAAGATGGGTGAAGTTATTACGATTACGAATGGTGACAATGAGTTGATCCCGACAAGAACGAACATGAATGGGATAATTAGTAGGAAGTTAAACAAGGATACTAGGAAAGATCAATTCATGTTTCTCTTCTTTGATCAAATGCTGAAAAAAATTGTTGGGCAAGATTATTTTATTTTCTAGATGGGTATGATTGGTATGAAAAATGGCTTTTTGACATGCCTCGGTCAGTGATGATCACCAGTGAAATTGAGGGAGTTCTATTCACTTTCTCTGTCGTTATTTTATTTTTAGTTTTTTTATTATTTTATTTGAATAAAAGGCATAACTAGAATTTTTTTTCTTGAATTAGTACACCAAATTAATTCTATCTAAGGAGCTTGAAACTTAAGTGTGACCACTTGTGACCCCTCTAATCTTTCCTAGGAATTTAATTTGATGTCATTTTTCGAGAAAAAGTTTCCAATTAGCCTCAAAGGAATTTTTTTTTATTTTCAAACTTTAATTTTATAATTTTATGTTAAATAAGAGAGTCAAGTTGGCTCAAGTACTAATCAATTTATTTTTTGTTCAGTTTAATTTTTTTTAATACAAGAAATAATTGCAGTTTGCGCTCGAGGCCCAGAACAGTGAAGGGGAGGAAAATACCCAATTTTTTTTGTTGCCCCTAAGTCACCAAAACCCTAGTTATACTGCCACTTTTTCCCTCCATGCCTTGCCGCCCAAGAATCCCCTTTAACTAAATTTTTGCTAAAGATTTGCCCTAGTTTACCACTATAGAAACCCCTTACCACCATCATATTTTCCACAACCCTTAAGCAATTAGCTGTAACCCTAGCCTCCATCTTTTTCTTCTCCTTATTGTCGGCCTCAAAAACCCAAAATTCTCCCACAATTTTTTCACTTTGCCATCAAGAGATGAATTTTTTTTTCAAATTTTCTTTGCTGCCACATCTCCTCCTCGCAGTAGTAAAACTTTTATCTCCTTTCCGCCACAACTTCATAACTATCGCAACTCTATCACTGCTGCAACCATCTTGCCGTCGCACTTTTGCCACCTCTTAAATCCTTGTCAATTAGTCATGTCTCATAAGAGAATTAGATCTTCAAAGACTTCTGCTGAAAATTCAATTGTGATTCAAGATGAGGAAGCAAGAGAAAGATTTGATTCAATCTTCAAAAATCAGCCAATGATGCCAGAAAAAGGTTTCAATTTGGAAAGCAATGACAAGATGATTGTGCCTTTGTCATTTCGGAAAACAATTGATGCTTTAAAGTGCAATCAATTTTGTGATGCACGATAACTGCCTGAAGAGGAATTAGTACAAGAGTTCTTTACCAATTTAACCACACCAAATGCTTCTGAAGTTATTGTTCGTAAAAAGAAGGTAGTCCTTAGTTTTAAATCCATTAATGATTTGTTTAACCTACCTAATGTTGAAGAAGATGAATACTCTGCCATGATGACAAATATCAACAGGATTTTCTTCAACAAGTACTTAATGTTGTTGCCAATCTGAGATCCTAATAGATAATAAGAAATTACGACAGTCATTCTTTTCGAATGGAGTACTTAAAACCAGTTGCTAAGATATGCTTCTACTTTGTTCAATATAACTTCATGCCTATCTCACATAGTTCCACTATCTCGATTGAACAAATGCTTTTTTTGTATGCAATTATGGTAGAGAAGTCTATCAATGTTGGGAAAATTATTCTCAAGGAAGTGCTTATTTCCCATCATTGATTACTTCACTTTGATTGAAAGCCCAAGTTAAATCAAAAGCAATCATGAAGGGTCGTTATGTTCAAGGTTGCATAACAAGACATGATCTTGAAAGGTTAGTGAAGAATGTTGAATAGTTAAACCATATTAAGCCAGACGAACTAGAATTTGATGAGTCATCAACCAAATCTGATTAAATGAAACAGAAGAAGTAGAATCTAAAGGTGAACCGAATAGCCCTGAACCAAATATTATTGAACTAGTTGAGCCAAGTGTTAATCTTGAGTTAACCATTCCGATGACCACTTCTTCAAACTCTATGAATAAGTCAGAATTTTCAACTATGATGGATAAGTAAAAATTTATGCATAACCAACAACAGGCTTATTGGAAATATACAAAAATTAGAGATGATTCCATAAGGAATACTTTTAAGAATATCTCTAGTAGTTTCATTCCTAAGTTCCCAGATCATATCTTCGAGTCATATCAATAGGAGGTCATGGATACAAGTGAGAACGAGAAGGCAAAGGAACAAGACAAGAGGGGATGATACAGATGAATAAAAGGGGGGAATTTCTTTTTCTTTCGTATTACTTTTAAGACATTTATTTATTTTAGGAATATTTATTTTATGCACAATAAATTTGAATAATTTGCAATTTATGAATAAACTAAGCCAATGCCTTTCCATTAATTTTGTTCTCTAGTAAAAAAACATAGTAGTGTGGTAATGGGAATGTATATACTTAAAGATTGGATTTTTCATGGAAGACTTGGTACTTAAGTAGTCTTCATGACTTAGCTCTCTCTCTTGAAATCCTACCTGGTATACAATTCCCATTCACTACTTTGTTAATTTGCGATGAGAACATTGTTTCTTTTTAAAAGGGGTAAGTGCCAACCTTGTATTTTTTTCAATATGTATTTTTTTCAATTTTCACACATAAGTATGCTGAAATAAATTAGTGCCTAGAGAAAATTTTTGTTAATAAGTTAGCTTATATGAAGCATAATTTCTAATTTTATTCAAGGTTTTTCTTTTTTTGAAAGTATGTTAGTTTAACCATGATATTATTGTGTTTTCTATGTCTTATATATGTTATCCATGATTTACTTTTCCTTAGAAATCTGGCATGCATGAAGGTTTAAGTCTTTAGAATTATCTTAGTAACTTTCTTGAGGCGAAATCCTAGTAGGCATAAGAATCTAAAAATGATATAAGCATATTTTGTTTGGATCATTTGAGCCTTTCAAGCCTACCATGTTTATAATTAACCCTTGAAACCTTATTTTAATCTATATGGCCTTTGTTATTTGATTTACCTACATCATAAGCCATCTTAACTTCTTTTCATAAGTTTTACCTTATCTTTTGCACCAATTTTGACTTTACTTACTTTGGTGAAAAGAAATCTTGAGAAAGAAGTTAGAATGGGTATATGCTTAAAAAAAAAGATCGAGTGCTGATGTATGATCAAATGTTATGATCAAAATGTTTAGAAGCATGAGTTTAAAATTAAAGTTTGGCAATGTTAACCCAATTAGTAAGGTGGATTGTGCTACGAAGTTCTAAGGCAAGTTTAAGGTTATTTAGCCTAAAAAAAATCACTTCTCTTTATCCCTACCTTGAGACTAGCCCCATTACAACCTTGTGAAAGACCTATTGATTTTGATAATCATGTCGACTACATTAATGGAGAGAAATTGCTAAGTTCAACATATGAAGACCATTGTTAAACCTTAGGATTGTTTGCTTAATTAAAAATAAGGAAGAATACATGAATGGTAGGATTTACATATGGCTTAGAAAAGCATGCGAGTTATGATTGTTGCTAACATGTTCTTAACTTGATATAAAATTTTGAAATTATAAATTGCATATGAGCGACTTATCAACAAGAAGAGTTTGTGAGCATAAATTTGTTATTGTATGGTTATGTGAAACGTTGATTCTACTGAAATATTGTGCAAGATTGCCCTAAATTTTTGCTTTGCATTACTCGGGACAAGCAATGGTTAAGTTTAGGGGTGCAATAAGTCTAAATATATAGGTTTATTTAGCACCCTTTTACTTAAATTTTATGTAAATTCCGAGCATGTGGATAGCTAATTGTGTAGTTTTAGTTCATATTGAGACATTGGGCAAATTTTAAGTAAAGTTTGTAATTTTATATAATTAGGTTTTAATTTTACATAATTTCACTGAATTATGCTACATGAAAATTCTTTGTTAATAAATCACAGTATGGACCATTTAAATTACTCAATGTTGGGAGCAAATAAGAGAACACATGCATGTGAGCTAACTATCCAATATTATGGACAACAAAGTTGATGAATTGGGCTCATAAAAATTGCCTTGACCTAGCTTGGAAGATGGTTGCTCGGGAGAATGAATTTGCTTTATAATTGGGTTGCCAAACCGTCTAACTGGGAGAAGAGAAACCCAAATTTGACGAGACATCAAGAGCATCCCAAAATCAACTTTGGAATAATTAAAATGAAGGTCCATACATGTATGAAAAAAAATCACAAATCAACCCTCAACTAATGCCTTGATTGTCGTCCAACTCCATGCCATGAATGAAGGGAGAATCGATCACAAATCAAGCAACCATCAACCCTTCATCCCACAAATCATGGTTGGCTATGCTTAGGAGATTCTCATGGGATGTGCATGCTATTTTTAGCAAGCTCCCAAGCCCTCCCTCAAGTATAAATAGGTCATTTTATTCACTTTTCATATCATCCCTCACATCCCTCAACACTAAACATTCTCTCATCTTTCTTTCCTTTCTTCCACGCCCAAAGCTCTCCATCTTCTCATTTCTTTTAGCTAGTATTTCCTTGAGAAAACTCTCTTCACCAGCCACCTCGAGAAGCAATTTGCGAAGGAACAACCACGGGAATTGGAGTAAGCCACCACAATCAATCTTCGGGACCTCACCGAATTCATTAAGAGTTTCTTCTTCCTTTATCTTTAAATTGTTCTTAGTTATTCAAATATGATTGTGAATTGTTTAATTTTTTTCCATTAATGATGATGAATTAAATGTGTTTCAGCTAGAATAATTGCAATGATTTGATTAAATTCATTTGTTTCATGTTTATGTTGTTCTGTGCCTCAATCGTTCATTCTTCCAATTAAAATCATCCATGTTATTCATGAATTAAAATATGTTTGGATGCATTAGAATTAGTTGCTTAATCTTTAATCAGATGGTGCTAATGGACGTAATAATTGGAAGGCGCATGCTTAATTTATATCTTAATCAAAATAAATTAAAGGTTCGTAATAATTCGAGGGAACATTATTACCTTACATAAGTTTAGGTTTATGTGTTTAAAATTTTTCAAACCTAACCCATCCCTATTACTTCACATAAATTCTGAGGGATCCTTAGTTAAATATAGACATAGAAATATACATGTTTTTCTAAGTATAAGACTTCGAAAGAACTTATGAGATTTCAAGTTAATTAATGATCGAGTTGTCATGGAATGTTTTCTGGGACATTGTTAAACATGATAAACAATGAATTGACAAGTGTTGTAATTGTTCTAGATTATTAATGTTATTGCTGTTAAAACTTGTGATTTGTAGCTAAACCATCTTATTGAATTTTTCATTGCATTTAGGTTAATTCATTTGCATATAGTTGATTAATTTAATTTTAATATCCATCACCTTAAAAATAGTGTTTTCTTAACCAACTTGTAAATATTAATTTTACAATTATTGATTTCAACACAGTCCCTGTGGAGTCAATAACTCTTTTTACTTACTTAGTACTTGATAACGACTGTGTAAACTTGCACAATCCATCATAAACCAAGTTTTTGTTCCTTACCCATATTCCTTGGATTTTTCGTGTCATTTGGCAATGGTCCTTGTGGTCTATTACGAAGCTCCTAGCGAACTGACCTACTTGGTTCTCCAAATTTTTTAGTGTAGTTGCTTGACTTTGGATTAAGGTGTCATTCTTATCCATGTACGCCTTCAAAAAATTCTCCAAAGTATTGGATGGTTCAGCTTGTGGTGGTTTCTAAACTTGTTGATTGAAACAAAGAGGTTGATTTGATCAATGTTGTATGTAGTTGTTGTTTGGTCCAGCTCCTTGGTTACTCCAAGAAAATTTTGGATTGTTTCTCCATGAAAGATTATAGAAGTTGGACTGTGGTCCTTGTCCACTTTTATTCTGGTTTTGATTTCCTACATAATAAACAAACTCGGGATTTGATGGATAATTCTCAAACGAATGTTCATCCCAACAATATACACAGGAAATAACATCAAATTGACTCGGTTGTTAGGCTGTAACATCATTAAAACCATTAGTACTAAATTGTTTCAATATTGAAGAGATAGAAGATACATGAGATGAGAGTGAAGTAAGGGCATCTACTTCATGCACTCTTGCTACTCATCTTCCTAAAGCTGCTCGATTAGTTTGCCACTGGTAGTTTTTACTGGTTATTCTCTCAATAATTTCATAAGCCTTATTATAAGACTTAGAAAGGAGAGCACCATTCATCGAAGCATCTACCGCCATTCTAGTGTGCACGTTGAGACCATCATAAAATGTCACCAACTAGATGCAATGCGAAATCTCGTGGTGAGGGCATTTACGAAGTAACTCTTTGAATCTTTCTCATGCCTCGTATAGGGATTCATCATCAATTTTCTGAAAAGTGGCGATCTCATTCCGCAACTTAGCATTTTTGCTAGGTGGGAAATACTTTACTAGGAAGCGTTCTACTAATTCTTGCCAAGTACAAATTGAGCTTGGTGGCAAAGAATTATGATTGTTCAGCTAGTTCTACTAATTATGATTGTTGCTAACATCTTATTTTACTTGATATGAAATTTTGAAATTATATTTGCATTCGAGCAACTTATTAGCAAAAAGAGTTTGTGAGCATAAATTTGTTGATGTATGATTATGTGAGAAGTGATTCTATGTAAATATTGTTTAAGATTGCCCTAAATTTTTTCTTTGTATGAAACATTACTCAGGACGAGCAATGGATTAAGTATAGGGTCTGATAAGTCTAAATTATATATACTTTTATAATACCTTTTTACTTAGAATTCATGCAAATCCCGAGCATTTGGATAGCTAGTTATGTATTTTTGGTTCATATTGAGACATTGGGCATAATTTAAGTAGAGCTTGTAATTTTAAATAGTTATGTTTTAATTTTACATCATTTCATTGAATTATGCTACATGATAATTTCTTTGTTAAATTGTTGCAGTATGGACAATTAAATTACTTAGTGTTGGGAGCAATTGAAGAAACATATAAGTGAGTTGATTATCCAATACTTTGGATGGCAAAGAAGATGAATTAGGTACAAAAATATTGCTTTGACCCAGCTTGAAGATTGTTGTTGAAGAGAATTAAAATTATTTCAATTGGGTTGCCAAAATCGTCTAACAGGGGGAAGAGAAGCCCCAATTTGGCAAGACATCAAGAGAAACCCAAAATAGTCTTTCGAATAATTCAATTGGAGGTCCTTGGATGTATGAAAAAAATCACAAATCAGCCCCCAACTAATACCTTGACTGCCGTCCAACCCCTTGCATGATTCATGCATGAAATCAAGTATGAATCAAGCAACCAATCAACCCTCATCCCATAATTCATGGTCGACCAAGCAAGGGAGAAATCCAAGGGATATGAAAGCTATTTTTAGAAAATTCCCAAGCTCTCCCTCAAGTATAAATAGGCCCTTCATTCACCTTTCATTTCATCCTTCAATCTCATTCATCCCACACATCCCTCAACTCTCATCTTTATCTCCTCTTTAAAGCTCTCCATTTTCCCCTTTCTTTAACAAGAATTTCCTTGAGAAAAACCTCTCTTGGCTGGCCACCTTGAGAAGCAATTTGCGAGAGAGCAATTGCGAGAATTAGAGGAAGCCACCATGATCAGTCTTCGGGGAATCATTAAATTCATCAAAGATTTTCTTCTTCCTTTACTTTTAATTTTTTCTTATTCACTCAAACATGTTTGCAAAATGTTTAATATTTTTTCCATTAATGATGATGACTTAAATTTATTTTAGCTGGAATAATTGCAATGATTTGATTAAATTCATTTGATTCATGTTTATGTTGGTATGTGCCTTAGTCGTTCATACTTCCAATTAAAATCATTCATGTTATTCATGCATTAAAATATGTTTGGATGCATTAGAATTAGTTGTTTAATCCTAATCAGATGGTGCTAATGGACATGATCATTAGAAGGTGCATGCTTAATTTATATCCTAATTAGAATAAATTAAAAGTTCGTAATAATCTAAGAGAACACTATTACCTTGCATACCTTTAGGTTTATGTGATTAAATAGTTTCAAACATAATCCATCCCTATTACTTCAAATAAATTCTAAAGAATTCTTAGTTAAATATGGACATAGAAATATACATGTTTTTCTAAGTATAAGACTTCGAAAGAACTTATATGAGACTCCAAGTTAATGAATGATCGAGTTGCTATGGAATCTTTCTGGAACATTGTTAAACATAATGAAGAATTAATTGAGTCAAGTGTTGTAATTGTTTTACCTTATTCATGTTATTATTGTTAAAACTTGTGAAATTGCTGCTAAAACCATCTCATTGCATCTTATTTCATTGCATTGCATTTAGGTTAATTCATTTGCGTTAATTTAATTTTAACATCCATCACCTTGAAAGTATTGTGCTTTTCTTCACCAACTTGTGAGTAGTAATTTTACAATTATTGATTTAAACACAGTCTCTGTGGAGACGATAACTCTTTTTCCTTACTTATTACTTGATAACGACTGTGTACACTTGCACATTCCGTCGCGAACCAACATCACAAGTAAATAAACCCATAAACAGATTCTGGATCTATTCTTCTTGGGTCCAGTCCGATATACTATTAGTCCAGTTAGTCACATCTGCGTCTCTATCTTTTAGGAGTCATCCACACCGATGCCCAAGATAAAACATCTCCCTAATTGGACTTTGATGATGACATATTAGTCTTTCAATCATTTTTCTCCTTTTTGATTAGACTGAGGACATATTTAGGTTCATCTTCTAATATAAGCTTTCTTTTCGTATTACCATTCAACCATGTAATACCACTTGGTATTAGTTTAAACATTAGAAAAATAATGAGCAACATTTGCTTCCATTTTTATTTGCATACAAAAACCATATGAGGACAACCATAAAAAGTATATTAATGTAATAAATAAATTTGTTTTATTAACCAATCTGTTCGAAAAAATTTATAAGTTTACAAACGAATATACTATACTTAGGGCACCAGGTCCAACAATCTCCCTCTTGCTCTATTGAAGTAGATGAGTCATATTTCACATTCCTATGTTCTCCACGTGTTTCTCAAAACTCCTAGCTAGTAGAGTCTTGGTAAATGGATCCGCAAGGTTATCTTCAAATGCGACCTTTACTATATCCACGGTTCCATCTACAATTGCTTCACTTATAATATGATACTTTCTATCAATATGTTTTGTCCTCTTATGGTTTCTTGTCTCCTTGGTATTAACTACTGTTGTACTATTGTCACAATACAATGTGATAGGTTTTCCCATACCAAGAATGACTTCAAGATTCATAAGGAACTTTCGAAGCCATATTTCTTTTTTGGTAGCCTCAAAAGCAACCACTTATTCGGCCTCCATAGTGGAGTCAGCAACACAATGCAGCTTTACAGTTCTCCACACAATGGTCTCATTGCCTAGGACAAAAAAACATAGCCCAATGTCGATTTCTTTAAATCCCAAGAAATACAAGTATATTCGATAGGAGTAAGATCTCCTATAGAATACACAAGCATATAATCTCTTATTATCCATAAATACTTAAATATATGCTTAACTGCTTACCAGTGTCTTGGTCCTGTATTCACCTAATATCTATTCACCAACCCCATTGAAAATAGATATTTGGTCGTGTGTATAACAGAGCATACATGAGGCTTCCTACTTCCAAATAATAAGAAACATTTCTCATGTTCACTCTTTCTTCCGCTGCCTTAGGACAGTCTTTCATAGAGAGATGACATCCTGATAACGTATATTAATGTCATCAATGCATTTGTTTTATTAACCAAACTGCTCAAAAAAATTACAAGTTTACAAACGAATATACTACACTAAGGGCACCAGATCCAACATAACAATCATACAATTTATCATTTCTTTTAATATCGTATTTTTCCTTTTTGCTAAACCAATTGATTCAGGTGAAGGAGTGACTTCACGTATTATGTCGTCTTTTTCACTAAACTTGTTAAGCAAAACATAATCACCTCCTCTATCTGATATAACTCTTTTAACATTTCTATTTAACTGGCTTTCTACTTCTACTTTATAATGAAGAAACATATCAAAAGCTTTATCTTTATTTCCAAGCAAATATATCTTAGTGTATCTTGAAAAGTCATCAATAAAAGTTACATAATATCTTTTACCTCCCCTACTCATAGTTTTTTTGAAATTCTCCTAAGTTTGTGTGAATTAAGCTTAAAGGTTTTGTTTGTCTAACTATTAACAAATAAGTTTTCTTAGTCTATTTTAATTTAACACATATTTCAAATTGTTGCATGTTGCATTTGTTTAACATAAGATATATTCACATGTCCTAATCTAGCATGCCATAAACCATATGAATAAGTAAAGTAAGTAGAAGAACTAGAATTTCTATTTATTATTTCACAAACATTGGGAACAAACAGTCCATTGTTAAAATAGCCCTTACTCATAAAACGTTGATTTTAGCCATATGATCTTATTAGACTCAAAGAAAAGTTTTACACCAACCTTTCCTAATAACCCAACAAAAACCAAATTGGTTTTAATATTAAAAACATAGAGCACATCATTTAAGGCAACTATCTTTTCAAAAATAAGTTTGAGTATAATCTTACTTTTCCTAAGCACATTTGTAATTCATGAGTCCTCAAAATAGTTTTTTCTTCTCCTTTCTCCACTTGGGAGTAGGAGAAAAACTCATTTTGATTGCCACAAATGTGTCTAGTGGTACAAAAATCTATCACCCAGCCTTTGTATTTGTCACAATGTTGACTTGAGAAATGATTATCGCAATTATGTCATCTACTTCAACCAAATTGGCATTTGGCTTAGCAGAATATCATTGCTCTTTTCTTGGTGTCTAATTGATGTGCATGATGGCCTAATTTGATACAAACAAAGTAATTTCATTTTTTTCTTAAAGGTAGAGTTTTATGTTTTGGGCTTATAATAATATTTTTTTAAGCGTACCTCTCTTAAGCTTACCATCGACCAAGTTGGTGATTTAGGTCTGCTAGAGAGAGCTTTTTGTACTTGTGTATAAGTTACTACTTGTATTCATTCAATGATGGGGACAGGTTCTTAATAAGCGGTCCAACAAGAAATTCTTCTTACAAGGTAATATTCTTGGACTTTAGGTCTTCCAATAGCTTATGGTGCTTATTGACTTTTAGTTTATGTCCTTGTCATTAGTCGCCCCCCATCAATGATACTTTCCAATGATAAACTTCTACTTGCCATCATATTCAACAGTATACTTGATAACCATATTATCTTATATTTTTTTGCTTAGTTGTATGAATAATAAAAGTCTAAAAGTTGATTCAAAATAGTTGAAATTATTATGTGTCTTCATATATTGTTTAAATATACCCATAGTTCTATTTGCTTATCTTAGGAATCAAATGATGGCTTATCTTTAAGTGTGAATACAAATTAGTGCATGTCAAGGATGGAAAAGTTGCACTCTTAGAATTTTTGAAGTTATTTCCATTGAAAACGTCAATATTGGAGATGTCAAAAAATGATTTTTGTGTAGGAAGAATTAGGCAACAATGGGACTAGAGCAGTAATGGCAAGAAAGTGTGACTATTGGTTACAACATTGGCAGTGGGTAGAACAACATCACTGTTGGCAACAACATCAGTAGGGGTGGGGATTTTAGTAGTATAGATGGAGACATGTTCCATAATTATCCTTAATATCGTTTTAAAATATAAAAGGAGGATTAAACGTAAAAGATGGGATCATTTCTTGAGGCATGACTAAAACTATTCTTAAGGATAATTTGCAGTGAGCATATTCTGCAGTAATCAAGAAGCACTTCTACTTTTTAAGAAGAACAAAGAGTGGGAAGAATGAAATAGTACTCAAGTAAGAAAGATATTAAAGCCTATTGGGAGAGGAGGAGAACGAAACTCGAATATTTAGATGATTTTGGAAGGTTAACAATGCATTGCATAAAGTTAGTAAAAAATTAAATGTTATTTTAATTTAGAAAACTAAATATTAGTTATGAGAAAATTATGGATATTTTTTGAAAATTTAGGCCTTTCATATATACCTCTTTAACTAAAATTAAAAACAAATAAAATATCATGAAGCAAAAACAAACAGGGCTTCGACTTATATTGGTTGTGAGAGGACATCGAGCAATTTGTATTCACTAAACTTTCAAGCTCAGTTCTTGTGCATGCAATCCCATCCTCTCATTTTTGTTTTTACAAGCCTAATAACATGAAAGGTTTATAAGTAAAACTCTAAGGGTCTTAATTAAGGAATATGAGTGTAAGAACCTGTTTTTAGTGGTGCCGAAAATGGTAGTTTTAGAACCCCACTTTTCGATGTTCAAGTCCATAAATATTATTATTTAATATTTATGAGTCTATTATAGACATATATTGATTTTCGATCTAGAAATTTTCTTGAACGAATAGTTAATTAAGGTACGAGGACTAAATCATAAAAGTGGTAAAAATTAATCTCTATAGATTTTTATTTGAAAAGGGGCTTATTTAGAAATTAAACTAGGATTTAATATGGCAATTAGCCACTTTGGTGTTTTAGTGGATATTTAATGAAATGGTTTCATAAAAAATGTTAAAAGTATAGTTTCTATTATTATACATATAATATATAAAAATAAATGAAAGGAAAA
>JABEZY010272780.1:0-10014 GCA_013467495.1 Gossypium gossypioides
AGCTCTTACATCATGTTTGATAGTACAAATTGTATTTAATAGTTATATAATTTATATATTTTTAAAAAATATTAATTACTACAAAAAAATATTAGTATGATAAAAATAATTTCTAAACAAGTAACAAAAATTAAAATCAAATTATCATATGTATTTTGTTAGTCTAAAAAAATCATTGATAATATGATTACAAATAAAAATAACAAGAAGAATAAACATTGTATGAAATGTTATCTAATTGTTTTAGTGCATATTTGTTGAGTTATTCATTCTTGAATATTTAACATATGCCCCTTATCACCATTTACTAGTCATTGATTGAGTTCATCATTATCTGAATTTGAATATGCATCATTAAGAATATCAAGATCTCCTTTTTTTATGTACTCTTCGAAGTATGGATCATCTCAATTTCACCTATGATTGAAGTTATGAAATATGTAACATGCTAGGACGATCTAACCTTGTTTTTATGTTATACTAATGAGATTTTTTTTGTAACGCCCTAAATAATTTATTTCTGTTTCTGTAAATCCTGACATAAAATGTGTATCTGCTTTAGTGGTTAAATGTTCTAAGTGTATGTGTGAGGCCTTGGGTTCAATTCCTAGTTTTCACAAAACTTTGTTATTTTGGATCCAAGCCTTACCTTTCTTGAGTGGGCTAATATTAAATTGTTTGTTAATTTATATCAAAATGAGCCTGCTGGTTCGAGTGGTAAGGAGTTGGTGTGTAGAAGTTCCTGAGTTTGAATCCTTGCGTTAGCGAGGGTGTTAATTTTTGCTCGGTTGTTCGATAAAGTCTCGGTGGAGCTAAAATTCTGAGGTAGTGGTGAGTTAGTGGAGTAGTGGGAGAAAAATAGAGGATATGTGGGATATCTTTTATTTTTATTTCTTTTTGTTCAAAATTTTCTCTCTCTTCTAAAAGAAAAATCTGACGTAAGTTCTTCTTCCTTTTCTCTATATTTCGTTCTTTTCTCGTTTTTGCTATATCCTCCTATCTTGTTAACTGCTGTCAAATCCTTGCGTTTTGGGAATTACGTCTTCATTCGTTCGTTTGGTAAGTAAGATTTATGTATTTATGTAACTTCTGATTTCCAAAATGCTAGTTAAGGCTATATCTTTTGTTTTGGTGAAATGGCAAGTAATTAAGGGATTGATTCTTGCAAATTTGGGGTGTAGGAGAAGGTGGTGAGCGTTGAAGGTTTACTCTGACAGCCTAAATCGCGCTAATGTCTGTTCGTGTAATCGATAAGTTTTAAGCGTTATTTTGGGTTATGTGTCGATTCTTAAATTGACTGCTAATTTGGCATTTTGGATGCTATTTCTTAGGTTTCGAAGGCCTTAGGAGTGGTTTCGCACCAAAATCGTACCAAGTGTATACCAAAAACGTAAAAAATCGGGTTTCGGTAAAAGCCGAAAAAGCTTTCTGTCGATGCCACATAGGCGTGTGCCTGGCCGTGTGGTTGGCCGTGTGCGAGACACAGCCGTGTGTTTGATGAAGGTGCGGTCATGCACTAGTCACTACCGTGTGACGATGTGTGTGTGGCCATGTGGGCCACACAGACTAGGTCATATTGGGCGTGTGGGCCACACATGTGTGTGGGTTCTGGGCCAGGCCATGTGGGCCACATAGGCAAAGCCATTCTGGACGTGTGGGCCACACGGGTGTGTGGGCCCATATATTTTGAAATTTTTCCTAGGGTCATAAGATTCTTTTTTATCGACTGTCGGTCTACTGTAAGGTCGATAAGGGGTAACCAAACCCTAAATTATGTGATCTGATATTCTGATAGTCTGCCTTATGTAGGGTACCGATATGTATATTTGTTCTGTTTAAGTAATTATATACTATCTGAATATGAGCATGTTATGCATAATATTACTGTATATGTTATCTGTATTTGTGATTAGGGTGGGTTTTGTATATATGGAGGAGTGATCTGTACGGCCATATTTCGCCTATATTCTGACAGCTTGACTGCATATTATCTGTATTGTGTCGCTTTGACACTATATGGTGTGTAGGGATGGGTGGGTGTTTTTAACCCCACATGGTGTGATGGGATGGTCAGAGATGGTGTGTAGAGGATGGGGGTAGGATTCTGCATATCTATACTGCTTATCTGATTCTGTTATCTGTATCTGAAATGGTCATAAGTCCGAATCTGTATTTGACTGTATATGAGATTTCTGTTTGTATTGCATGTCTATTTCTGTTGGGTTACACATTGAGTTCACGAAAACTCACATCTGTTTGTCTGTTCTATTCAAGTAATCCACAGACTGAGGCGGATCGGTATGGCAGAGCTTCACGGTGACCACAAGTTCGTAAAGTGTTTAAGATTATGGTTTTTATATTAATTTAAGGATTATTTCTAGGAGTTTTGTAATAATTGGACTCTCTGGACTGTTTGGTTTTATTTTGAATTTGGATTTTTGATTTGACTTTTTATATGCGACGGTTGGCTAAAACCATGGTTTTTACTAAAACAATAGTTTTTTGAAAATACGAACGGGTTTATTAAATATAATGGTTTCTAAGACTTCCGCTATAAATTATGTTTTGACAATGAATTGTTTAAATTACGCTTCCAGTAATAGTTTTTAACGAATATGGGTTACAAAGCTTTATCGAAACGACTCTATTTTTAAAACCCTTCTTTGTGACATCTCCAAATTCGGGCATAACGTCTAGGTCGGATTTAGGGTGTTACATTTAGTGGTATCAGAGGCAGGTTACAAAACTCAGGCTATGAAATTTTGGGTTCCAAAATTGTGTTTAAAAAAGAACTTGTTTTTTTTTTTTNNAATAACTTGGATCATTCTGAGTAAGTATGTAGTACACCGAGTCTCCAGCTCCGATCCTGTAAGTATTTCTGAATTTAGATAGAACTTTCTGAAAACACAGTAGTTAGCACTTTCTGAAAACTATATTGAGCAAGTTAGAGACTAAAATCTCTAAAACACTTCTGAACTTTTAATAATTTACGCATAAAATATCTGCTAATAAATACAAGAACTAATACATAAAATTTTATAATGTAGATAAAATTTGAATTTACGATGAGTGCTCGTGGAACTCGCAGTCGTGGTATTCGTGGACGCGGTAGAGGCTGCAGGGGGCTTGAGTTGAGTCTTCCTCTTTGGGCAATATGTCAAACTTAGACAAGAGTGAGACACCAATTTCACCTACTACTGAGATTGTGCCTCAAAGCCGCTTAGCTGGGGACGACGCACTTTCTCAAGCCATGTTGAGGGTGTTGGAGAGGGTCGCTGGACCCCATTCTGGATCTGGTGGCCGTGGGTCGGTAACTGAATGACTCCAGTCTAACAGAGCTGAGCTATTTAGGGGTGTCACTGGAGTTGCCCTTATTGTGGCCGAGTATTGATTGGAGGCCACCGAGAGTATTATAAACAATATAGACTGTACTCTTGAATAAAAACTAAAGGGTACAGTCTCTTTGCAGCGCTACGAGGCATATCAGTGGTGGTTATCAGTAGAGGAGGGTACTCCGCCAGATCGTCTAAACTGGGACTATTTTAAGACTGCTTTCTAGGGGAAGTATGTGGGTGCGAGCTATGTTGATGCTCGTAGGCGTGAGTTCATGAATCTCAAGTAATGTGATAAATCTGTGGCCGAGTATGAGGCTAAGTTTCTGAGGTTGAGCCGCTACGCTCGACGCATGGTGGCATTTAAGTATGAGAAATGCGTCCGTTTTGATGACGGCTTGAGGGATAATCTGAGGGTACTGATTGCTCCGCAGAGGGAGCGAGAGTTTGTCATTCTGGTGGATAAGGCGAAGATCGCCGAAGAGGTTAAGCGCGTGGAGTGCAAAAAATAAGGATCGTGAGAGAGGCAAGAATAAGAGGGATTTGGAGCCCTCTAGTTCTGTTCAGAGGGCTAAGAAACGGGCCAGACCAGATAGGCCTGTTAGGGTAGGGGTTTTTGTCGCTCCCACTGGGATTCAACCTTGTGGTGACTGTGGTAGGTGCTATCCGGGCGATTGTTCGAGGAGGTTAGAGGCTTGTTTATGGTGTGAGTCTTTGGAGCATCGTATTAGAGAGTGTCCACAGCAGGCTGATCAGATGCAAGCTTCAGGACCGGGTTCTATACAACCTTAGAGGGCAGTTTAGCAGCCATTTAGGGGCAGTGGATCGGGTAGGGATGGTTATGGTATGGGCCGAGGACAGAAAGCACCGAGCAGAGGTGCTAGTTAGACTAATGTGAGGCAACCTGCATTGGTTTATGCTACTTGACGTCGAGAGGATAGAGACGCTCCTGATGTGATCATGGGTACGTTTTTTATCTTTGATGTTCCTTATACTGCTCTGATAGACATAGGTTCTACACATTCCTATATAGCTAGTACTGTTTTCAAAAATTTGGGGATTTCTGTGGAGTGCACTTCTAGTGAGATTATCGTACTGAGCCCGTTGGGGCAATTTGTTCGAGTAAGTAGACTTTATAGGAATTTACCGTTGGAAGTATAAGGGACTGTGTTCTCAAAAAATTTGATGGAGCTACCGTTTGGGGAGTTCCACTTAATTCTGGGTATGGATTGGTTGGTTGAGCACCGAGTTAGTCTGGACTTTGCAACTAAGAGGGTTGTTCTCAAGACCAAGGATGATAAGAAGATAGTAGTGATTGGTAAGCGTCGAGATTATCTGTCTAATGTGATCTCCGCTCTTGTGGCTAAAAAATTAGTTCGGAAAGGGTGTGAGGCGTATATGGCTTACGTCAGTGTTTTAGTTTCTTGGGACTCTTCTGTTAGGGATATTAGAACAGTGAAAGAATTTTTAGATGTCTTTCTTAAGGAGTTACCGATTTTACCTCCGAATTAGAAAGTTGAGTTCGGCATTGAATTTTTACCGGGTACAGTTCCGGTGTCCATCGCTCCATACCGAATGGCACCGAAGGAGCTTACAGAGATTAAGGCTCAACTTCAAGAGCTTTTGGATCGTGGTTTCATTCACCCTAGTGTGTCTCCGTGGAAAGCACCGATTTTGTTTGTAAAGAAAAAAGATGGTACCATGAGGATGTGTATTGACTATCGGCAGTTGAATAAATTAACTGTGAAGAACAAATATCCACTTCTGAGGATTGACGATTTGTTTGATCAGTTTCGTGGGGCTTCAGTGTTCTCGAAAATAGATCTCCGATCTAGGTATCATTAGCTTAGAGTTAAGGAAGCTAATATGCATAAAACGTTATTTAGGACTCGTTATGGGCACTACGAGTTCCTAGTTATGCCCTTTGGTCTAACGAATGCTCCGACTGTATTCATGGAATTGATGAACCGAGTGTTTCAACCATATCTGGATCAGTTTATTGTGGTCTTCATCGACGATATTCTGGTTTACTCTAAGATCGGGGATGAACATGATGAGCATCTTAGAGTAGTGCTTTAGATACTCCAAGAGAAACAACTCTACGATAAGTTGAGCAAGTGTGAGTTTTGGTTGCGTGAGGTAACTTTTCTAGGTCACGTGATTTCTGCTGAGGGGATCCGAGTTGATCCTAGAAAGATTGAGGTTGTGTTTGATTGGAAACAGCCTAAGAACGTATCAGAGATTCGCAGTTTTCTGGGTCTTACGGGGTATAATCGGTGTTTTGTTTAGGGGTTATCTCTGATTGCAACTCATTTGAATAAGCTTATGCGCAAGGGTGATCCTTTTGTCTGGGCTAATGCACAGCAATCGAGCTTCGAGAAGCTCAAGTCTATTCTAACTCAAGCTTCTATTTTGATACAGCCTAAGTCTGGTAAAGAGTTTGTGGTGTATAGTGATGCGTCGCACATTGGTTTGGGATATGTATTGATGCAGGATGGTAAGGTTGTGGCCTATGTGTCCCGTCAGCTTAAGTTACATGAGGGGAATTATCCAACGCATGATCTCGAATTAGCTGTGATTGTGTTTGCGTTAAATATCTAGAGGCATTATATGTATGGGGAGAGGTGTATCATCTACACCGATCACAAGAGCCTTAAGTACTTTCTTACTCAAAAGGAGTTGAATCTTAGGCAGCGTCGTTGGATTGAACTGCTTAAGGATTACGGGTGTACGATAGAGTATCATCCTGGTAAGGCCAATGTGGTGGCCAATGCTCTTAGTCATAGAGTGATGATTGATTTGAGAGCGATGTTCGCTGGTCTTAGTCTGTTTAATGATGGGGGTTTGTTAGCCGAGTTGCAAGTTAAGCCGACTTGGATTCGATAGATTCGATAAAAGTAGTTAGGGATGAGTCTTTGGTTTTTTCGTCAGGTTGAGAATGGCAGTACTTCTGATTTTGGGCTGAATAAAGATGGGGTTCTGTGTTTTCGAGGTTGGGTTTGTGTACCGAATGATTCTGAGCTGAGACAGTCGATTCTGAGGGAGGCGCATAGTATCCCTTATGTTATGCATCCCGGTGGTAATAAAATGTATCGCAATCTTCATGAGCTGTACTTCTGGCCGGGTTTGAAACGAGAGGTGATGGATTTTATTACTCGTTGTCTAATGTGCCAGCAAGTTAAGGCTGAGCACTAGTTGTCTTCAAGTTTGCTGCAGTCAGTTAAGATTCCTTTATGGAAATGGGAACGAGTAACGATGGACTTCGTTAGTGGGTTGCCTTTGACGCTCACTAAGAAGGTTTCTGTTTGGGTCATCGTGGATCGATTGACCAAGTCCGCTCATTTTATTCCGGTTCAAACGGATTACTCTCTACAAAATTTAGTGAAGCTCTATAGCTCCGAGATTGTAAGAATGCATAAGGTTTCTATTTCGATAATTTCTGATAGGGATCCTCGCTTCACTTCTCGGTTCTGGAAAAAATTACATGAGGCTTTGGGTTTGAGATTGGTCTTCAGTACTGCGTTCCATCCTCAAACAGATGGTCAAATTGAGAGGGTGATTCATATACTGGAGAATATGCTTCGGAGTTGTGTGATTAATTTCTGAGGTAGTTGGAAGGATTTTTTGCTATTAGCGTAGTTCACCTACAATAACATATTCCAATCTAGCATCCAAATGGCACATTACGAAGCTTTGTATGGTCGTAAGTGTCGTACTCCGCTATGTTGGACTAAGTGGGTTGAGCGTTGGATTTTGGTCTTGAGTTAGTTTCTGAGACTGAAGATAGGGTTAGACTGATTCGGGATCGTCTGAAGGTGGCTTCTGATAGACAGAAGTCTTATGCGGATCTGAAGAAGAGGGATATCGAGTACTTTGTAGGTGACTTTATTTTTCTTAAGCTTTCTCCGTGGAAAAAAGTCCTGAGGTTCGATCGTAAGGGCAAGTTGAGCCCCAGGTTCATTCGGTCGTATCGGATTCTAAAACGTGTGGGACCGGTCACTTATTTGTTAAAGGTACCTCCAGAGTTGGACCGTATCCATGATGTGTTTCACGTCTCGATGTTTAGGTGGTACCGGTCTAATCCATCTCACATTGTCTCTGTTAAGGAGATCGAGGTTAGGCCGAATTTAACTTTTAAAGAGTCGGTTCAAATTTTAAATAGTGATATTAAGGTTCTGAGGAGGAAGTCCATCCCGTTGGTTAAGGTTTTGTGGCGGAATCATGGCACTAAGGAAGCCACGTGGAAATCCGAGGACTCGATGCATCAGTAGTATCCTCATCTGTTCTGATCAGGTAAATTTCGAGGGCGAAATTTTTTTTAGCGGGTAGAGTTGAAACGCCCTGAATAATTTATTTCAGTTTTTGTAAATCCTGACATAAAATATGTATCTGCTTCAGTTGTTAAGTGTTTTGGGTATGTGTGTGAGATCTTGGTTTAATTCCCACTTTTGGCAAAACTTTATTATTTTTTATCCAAGCCTTTCCTTTCTTCAATGGGCTTATATTAAATTGTTTCTTATTCTATATTAGAATGAGCCTGCTGGTTCGAGTGGTAAGAAGTCGGTGTGTAGGAGGTATTGTGTTCGAATCCCTGCGTTAGCAAGGGGGTGTTAATTTTTGTTCGGTTGTCCGATAGAGTTTCGGTGGAGCTAAAATTCTGAGGTAGTGGTGAGTCAGTGGGGTAGTGGGAGAAAAAATAGATGATATGTGCGATATCTTTTATTTTTATTTCTTTTTGTTTAAACTTTTCTCTCTCTTCAAAAATAAAAATCTAACATCAGTTCTTCTTCATTTTCTCTGTATTTCATTATTTTCTCTTTTTTGTAATATCCTCCTATCCTGTTAACTGCTGTCAAATCCTTGTATTTTGGGAATTTCGTCTTCCTTCGTTCGTTTAGTAAGTAAGATTTTGGTATTTCTGTAACTTCTGATTTCCAAAACGCTGGTTAGGGCTATATCTTTTGTTTTGGGGAAATGGTGAGTAATTAAGGGATTGATTCCTGTAAATTTGTGGTGTAGGAGAATGTGGTGAGCGTTGAAGGTTTACTCTGACAGCCTAAATCGCACTAGTGTCTATTCGTGTCATCGGTAAGTTTTAAGCGTTATTTCAGGTTATGTGTCGATTCGTAAATTGACTGCTAATTAGGCATTTGGATGCTATTTCTTAGGTTTTGAAGGCCTCGAGAGTGGTTTCGCACCAAAATCGTACCAGGTGTGTACCCAAAACGCAAAAAATTGGGTTTTGGCAAAAGTTGAAAAAACTTTCTGTCAACGCCACACGGGCGTGTGCCTGATCATGTGGTTGGCCGTGTGCGAGACACGACCATGTGTTTAATGAATGTGGGGTCGTGCACTAGACACGACTTTGTGATGGTGTGTATGTGGTCTTGTGGGCCACATGGGCTCATATTAGGCATGTAGGCCCGCATAGGCATGCCACACGGGCGTGTGGGTTCTGGGCCAGGTCGTGTGGGCCACATGGTTGTGTAGGCCCATAATTGTGAAATTTTCCCTAGGGTTGCACGGTTCGTTCCGATCGACTGTGGGCTTACCTTAGGGTCGGTAAGGGCTAACCAAACCCTAAATTATGTGATCTGATATTCTGATAGTTTGCCTTGTGTAGGGTACCGATATGTATATCTGTTTTGTTTAAGTAATTATATACTATTTGAATATCAGCATGTTATGCATGATATTACTGTATCTATTATCTTGTATCTGTGATTGGGTTGGGTTTTGTATATGTGGAGGAAGTGATCTGTACGGCGATATTTCACCTATATTCTAGCAGCTTGACTGCATATTATCTGTACTGTGTCGCTTCGACACTATATGGTGTGTAGGGATGGGTGGATGTTTTTAACCCTACATGGTGTGATGGGATGGTCAGAGATGGTGTGTAGAGGATGGGGGTAGGATTCTGCATATCTGTACTGCTTATTTGATTCTATTATCTGTATCTGAAATAGACATAAGTCCGAATCTGTATCTGACTGTATATGAGATTTTTGTTTGTATTGCATGTCTATTTTTGTTGGGTTACACACTGAGTTCACGAAAACTCACATCTGTTTGTCTGTTCTGTTCAGGTAATCCACAGACTTAGGCGGATCGGTATGACGGGGCCTCACGGTGACCACGAGTTCGTAAACTGTTTAAGATTATGGTTTTTATATTAATTTAAGGATTATTCTGTAATAATTAGACTCTCTGGACTGTTTGGTTTTATTTTTTATTTGGATTTTTTATTTGACTTTTTATATGTGACGGTTGGCTAAAAACATGGTTTTTTTCTAAAACAATGGTTTTCTAAAAATACGAACGGGTTTATTAAATATAACAGTTTTTAAGACTTCCGCTATAAATTATGTTTTGATAATGAATTGTTTAAATTACGCTTCCAGTAATAGTTTTTAACGAATATGGGTTATAAAGCTTTATCGAAACGACTCTATTTTCAAAACTCTTCTTTGTGACATCTCTGGATCCGGCCATAACGTCTAGGCCGAGTTTGGAGTGTTACATTTTTTTAGAGCAACAAATGTCCTCTCAACTACATTTTGAAGCCTTGAATTTCTCAAATTAAAGAGTCCACAAGCTGTCCATGGTGTTTCTGTCTGAAACTATGCTCTCAAATTGTATAAACTTAGTTATAATCTGTACAATTAATTATATAAACTCA
>JABEZY010272787.1:0-17921 GCA_013467495.1 Gossypium gossypioides
AATCAATTAAGGTTTATTTACTTTTTTGGTCCTTGGTTATGTTGCATATTAAGGCTTGTTCAAAGTTAAATCAAATTATTTATTTAACTAACTTTGCTATTTAGCCCCTATACTATAATTACTAATTGTTTCTAGTTTAATTCCTTTTAATAATTTGACCCTACAATTACATATTCAGCACTGAGTTATTCAATTCTAATTTTTGGCTAACTCGATTTAGTAATTTCAGTAAAAAAATCAAATTTCGAGAACTCTAATAATTGGGTCATTACACAATGTATCATTTGTCTTTGTGATAAATGATTTAATTACTATTTAATAATAATTGACTTTGCATGAAGAAAGATGTATTGGTTACTGTGAGATAAAATAGGGTCATATTGGGATAACAAATTAATCCCAAAGAGATTAAGAATATCCTATGAGGGTAACACACTCATGATAAAGTCATTGGATACATACTTATTAAGTAGCTTTCGTAATAGTATATAATAAGAGAGAGCTCGGTCATGATACTATATTAGAATGACTTCGTAAGTAAATAAATTTATAATTAATAGACGAAAAACTAGAACTAAGTAATATTATTTATCAATGACTTATTCAACTGGAATTATTGTACATCCCTCTATAAATAGAAAGCATCGGTTGACCTAAAAACATACTTCGTGCATTATTAGAGTTATCGTTATTTTGCCAGAAAGTACTTAGAATTTTTTACTTAGAATAAATTCTATTTCTGGGAATTACGATCTTTACTAAAAGTAAGTAGATCATTTTCTTTTCTATGATTTGGTTCGTGTTGCTTGAGCCCACACTCCGTGCTATTCATGGTACAAGGATAGTGGAGAAGGTTAATCAATTAAAAGCTAAGATTGACTAAATTCATCTCGTACAAATCATAGGTAATATTTAGGTTAAGTTTTATAACTATAAGTATTACAAGAGGGCTCAGTTTTGATAATTTTAAAACTTCTGCTATAACTATAAATATGTTCTCTTAACTGATTTATCCAACACCTAGATCCTAAATTATAATTGCTTCCTAATCTAGTATCTAAAATCATAAAAAAAATTTATTTATGTCCTAGAAAAGCTACTCAAATGAATTCAAGATTTTATTCCTATTTAAAGTTGCAACTTAATTAAATTGGAGTCATAATCCGACTAGCATAAAAAAGTGTGGCTGAAAATTTTCTTAAGTGTGAGGAAACCCTTTGCTGCCCCTACCTTGCAAGGTTGGGCTAGGGGTGGTTAGCCAATTGTTGACACAATTTTTTCCACGCTTACTTCTCTTGATTTAGATCAAAAGCCAAACTTGACTATTTAATTAACTAATTAATTAAATAAAATTCCAAATTAATTTTATTTAATTAATTAATACAACTAAATAATTTACACAACCTAAATGTAACACCCTATACCAGGCCTGGTTGCCAAGCCCGAATACGGAATACCACACCATCGTCTCATGTCATATACAACAAGTTTATTCTAAATGAAGCGTGTTCCATTTTTAGTATCCGTATAGGTTTTAATTTAATTATATTTGTTAGTTATAAATGTTACATGCTGAGCATACCTCAAAAAGTCTTATAGTAATAATTTAACATGCATAATGTCCATTTAAACAAATATCAAAACTATCACGTAGGTATCGATACTAACACTGGGGTATCGATATTTTCTTTAAGTGGTATCGATATACCTAGAAAAATGATACCAAACTTACATTCTGTTTCCCGATTAAAAACTAAAGTCCCAAAATTATCGGTACCTGCCATGAAATATCGATATTTTAACCCTAAGTATCGATACTCGAGCAAATGTATCGATACCAAATCTCTATTATGACTCTCTGCACATTTCAAAACACAGAGGTTTTGATTTTAAAACCTGATTATCGATACCTCTTCTTTAGACCTAAAAAATGCAACATATTTAAGCAATTAATCCATTCCAGTTTAGTTCCTAGACATCATAATCAATTACTTCAAAAAATAATCATTCAACGACCTAATTAATAGTTCAATATCGCAAAATCATGTTCGAGCAAGTAACATCAATCCATCATTATGCTCATGAACACAAGCATAACAATAACATGTAATCCGTATAGACCGAACCAAAAACCAACAAAACGTCTAGAGGTTAACATGGCTATAAAAAAATCTACCACATTGCCTTATTCCCCAAAACATGAATAAATGTAGAACACATACGAAATAAAAAATAGACTTGCTTGGATAACCTCTCGAAAACCACACTACTCACACCGACACACAAATAATTTGCTATAATTTAAAAGGAGTGGGTGAGTTAACAAGCTCAGGGAATGCCTAGAATAACTACCATGCAAACAATTCATCAAGCATCAACGAAACAACCATATAGCACAACCTTAATAGTTCCAGCTTTAGTGTCATAATACACTTACTCGGGCATTATTTTCTAGTTCTTTTACATGGTAAACATATTCACTTTTAAGCATATACCATATTACACATATAATATCCTAACATACAAGCATATATCACCATACTCATATAATCTCATAACATTTAAGCATATGTCACAATACTCATAAAATCACATAACATTCAAGCATATACCACAATACTCTAAAACTTTTATAGATAAATTGCATAATGGTCACATGTCATATAAACACATATCATAATACACACATATTCATAAGTTATGATAATTTGCATAATGGTCGTATGTCATATAAACACATATCACAATACACACATACTCATAAATTAAGATAATTTGGCACTTGAGCTACGAAACATAAAAGTGAGCTCTATCATCACTCATCAGATACATGGATCTCCAACACACCAAACATAGACTCATAGAGCCAAAAATGTCCCAAAAGTGAAGCATAAAGCTAACACTCTCCTTATTTCCCTTCACATGTCCTGGTGAATGGAGCTTAGCTTTCATTCCCTTATCCCTCCAACATGACCTAGGGCCTCAACGTCCAAAATCACTGTACATAGAAGTGAGTACTCACAATCCTATGAAATGCCAATTATATCCAATGGTTTCAAGATCACAAGGTCAAAATATCTGAAATCAAACACATATCATTTACTGATTATCCATGCACTATCACTGCATATTTGCATCTTTAGCAAAAAACTATCACTAACATTTAACATATACATATGATGTACACACTTGCACTTTCACAACAGTTATCATAACCACATATCACATGTTATAGAATCTCATATCAATTCACATATTCACAAACACATAAGCACATAGTTCACAAGATAACATAGGTCTGAGAAAGCTGACACTTGGAATTCAAAGTAGGGTTTTAGGCTACTACTAAATTCCCTAATAATGCATTGAATCATGTCCATAAGCAATTATTCTAAACACTCACCAATACGCTTTTGTCGAAAAGCTGAAAGTTCAAACTAGCCTTTCCTTGCCTTTATCTCTACTCATAAAGGGTCCTATCGATTCCAACACTTCAACTAGGTAATTCATACACCAACATAATCAACATTCATCCAAAGATTCACATCAAACAATCCAAAAAAATAAGCCTAAGTGATCGATTGTTTAACGTCACAGTAGTAATGTGCAAGCATAAACTGTCGATGCAAGTATATTAGACAAATGTGAGTCTATTGGATATCGATCCCACAAGGATGGGTGTCTTTTGTCTATTAATGTCGGTACAATAACTAGATAGAAATGAGATGAATTGTAAGGATGATTGTCGGTGCAATAACTTTAAACACAAAAAAAAATGATGATAATAAACTAGGATCCCCAACATGAATCTTCAACAGAATACTAAGTGCTCATAAGGTATAAAAGTATAGGTGATTGTCGATACAATAAAATTCAACGTATATCTTACTCAGCGTTACTCCTCCATTAATCTTAGACTTAACTATGCATATTGACCTCACTTTCTAATGATGGCAGAATGGCACTATTAAGAACAAGTGGAATAAATTCCACAAATCCTCACTTAACTTCTGTTGTAATGCTTGTTGGCTCAAACAACCACTACACTTTCCAGTGTCAGTGATTGCAATAACACTTTCGTGTAAAAAAAAATCAAACCCCAAGATTAAACAATAAAAACAAGATTAAATAAGATAATATTTCACCAAGAATTCATCAGTACTTCCATAAAACTAGAAATCAGAAAGTAATCACCAGCATTTAGAAAGAAATAAGTAAGACTCAAATGGAGAATACTATCCCTAGACAACTCAACTGAATCTCTCTATTCCCTCTTGTCGCACACTTAGGTCTTCTCGTCAGGAGCTAGTCTGCATCTAGTTTTCACGTTGGCTCAGCCGCGAGAGGTTTAAGCTACCATGGCCACCAGCTTCAAGGTCGGATGACAAAGATGATAATGGAGAAAAACCACTCAAGAAGGCCTATTTTTCTTCTCATGTCTACATTTTATGTCCTCCCCCACAGTACAGGTGTCCTTTCCCTAAAATTATTTTGTCCTTGTTTGTACAGGTTGGTTATACCAGACTGGACAACTCACGTAATTCTGGTTCTTACCCAGATAACTATCAGGTGCGACGACAATTTTGAACACAATCTGGAATTAACCCATGCAATGACATGTGGACATTTATCAGGTACAACGAAAATTCTGGATGCAATCTGGAATTAACTCATGCAGCGACATTAATGCAATAAGATAGCAAAATTAAGGATAAAATAGGCTAGTATTCACTGAGTTATAAAATGCAATTTACTAAACTGAAAATGCTAAAATGTATGCTAAGGATAACTATATGGGAACAAGTTAACCAATAAGTAGAGGGAAAACCTATGTTCTTTCTACTGCTATAACACCCCCAAACTTGAGTTTTTACTTGTCCTCAAGTAAAACAGAAACTAGCAAGGCTACAATTTTTTTTTTACTAAGGCAAATGATCATTCTAGCAACTTGAACCCTCTAAATTTCCAATAGATGAATCACTTTCAGATTAAAAAATATTGCGTCAACAATTCATACACATGAATGAATAAGGTTGCATCTTCATCAATGCTAGCATCATGCTTCAAACCCTAAGTTCTATCTACCATTACAATATTTATTGTATAATACTAAGTATATATATACATTTTTTTTCAGAATAAGGGATATCGTTGCAGTATTGTACCCTTGTTCCTGAGATGTAACGATGGGGTGCAACAAACCCTTAGGGAGTACGTAATTGCACCAACACAGACTCATACAACAACAACCTTTGGCTAGCTTGATTTTTCTAAAGCTTGTATTGGAGTTTTCCCTTTTTAACATTCCATACTACACCCACTTTGAAGTGTCTCTACTTTATAACTATATATACATATAAGCAGCTGTACAAAGCAGATTCATTCAAGATTTAAAGAATGATAACATTCATCCTTTACTAATGCAACCTAATCCATTCATCAAAGAATTGAAGCTACAATCTTCTATTAAATGTATCCAACTTATTCATTGCTAATTTACATGATTCAAGAATTAAGCATCTAATGTAACAAATTTTTTTTGAACAATTTCCATTAACTATAATTAAACCTTGCATGCTTCATTTTCGAAAACAAAAATTTTGAAATGTGGGTGCATTTCCAAGCCCCATGTACATTCCCTCAAACTTAAAGTTTCCATTAAAGTTATCTGCAGTCATTGATGTGGCTGAATGATGTTTCTTTCTCCTCCTTTTCTTCTCCTTTTTCTTTTATTTTTTATTCTTAAAGCGCTTCCTTTTCCTTTCTTTGAGCTTTGCGTGGTCATCGAATTGCTTCTCAGTTCCTAGCTCAGCCTTGACATCATCGACTGTTGTTTGTGTAGGAAAGGCCACTTGGAGTGGTCTAGTGTAGACCACTATTGCCCATTATTGCATTGCTCCTTACTGGTGACTTCAGTAACTTTCACCGGTCTCGCTCTAGTTTACTCTAAATTATCAATATTTTCACCCACAGACTCGGGTGTGGTGACAACCTTTTCAACAAAATCTTCTTCTTCTTTTTCTTTTTCATTTTCATTAACTTCCTCTTCTTCAGCAACAACTTCCTCTTCTGCAACAACTTCTGCTTCTGCAACATCAACTTCCTTCTCAACAACAATGTCTTCTTGATCAACAAAAATACCATCCTCAAACAAGCTATCAATCTTTCACAAGCATTCTTCGATGTCACTAGATTCCTCTTCTTTCTCATTATCAGAGACCTGCACAATGAGTAAGGATGCCACCAGTCTATCTCAGTTTTCTAATTCGTCATCCGAGGAAGAGAGGTCATAATTTTGAATGATTGGTGGAAACATAAAGAATTTCGGTAGTAGGATGGGCTCAGTTGGCCTAATGTGGCTACAATAGAACTGTTCTAGGCTTTGGTATAAACGTAAAATAAATTCTGGGATCTCTCCATATCTTCTACTGTAGCGACAAGCTTGATCTTCCTATTGTTGATAGAATTTACCATTTTTTTGACATCCTTTAGTTTATGCCATAAATATGTCTCTGCATTCAGGTTAGTTCTTTTGCTGTCGGCTTTGGCTTTGCCCTTTCTTGTCTTGTTAGTCTCTACCCCATTTAGTATCGGTGTGTCCTTGCCTTGAGTCATTCTTTCTACAAAGGCTTCATTGATTGGACCCTTATTTTCTAAGATTTCCTCAGCAGCATGGGGCACGATTCCTCTTTACTGAGACAATAACATCACTAGTGATGGGAAAACTAAGATCCCAGTCTGCCTTGCAGTGCAGTCAGCTATTTTGTGGTGAAGTGTTGCGCCCACATCAATTTTTCGACCCTTGACGATAGAATGTATCAGACACATTCTGTCTAGGGTAACTATGGTGTTGTGAGTGGAGGGCTTTAGCCTGTAGTTGACAAAGTGAAACCAAATTTTACCTTGCAATGTCAAGAAGCACCAGTGCATCGTATAGTTCTTTTGATGGGAACCCGTCCAAACTACTTCCTCGATACACAAGTCTCTCACCAACATGTCTCATTTTTCATCTGTGATGTCATTCATGAACTCAGAGTGTTCGTCGACATTGACCTTGGTGTTGTACAGCTTGTGGATGTTTGCAGTATCCCATGGTATTAAGCCTTCTCGAACGAAAATAAATTCTAACTCATGATCGTAGAAATTAGCATAGAACTCACATACCAGTGAAGGCGAGTAGCTTTTAGGATGGTTGCAAAAAGTTTCCCACTTTAACTTTGAGATGGTTTTGAAGACTTGTTTACCTAAGTCTTGTTGTGGCGAAAGAGAAATGCCCTGCTCAGGATGAAAGTTGTGCTTCAATATGTTGTTGTGAAATCATTCCTTTGCCCTTTTATTTAAAAAGACTACTGGCTCCTTTGTCTGCACTGGCCTGGGGGTTTCTGATTCACAGACTGTGGGAGCAGAGGATGCATGTTCCCCAGTAGATTTGGTGGCTTTCTTAACTGAGCCACTTGTTTTTTGCCATCTTTTGTTGAGGAAAAACATTTTAAAGGTAAAAAGATAGTACTTTTAGAAAAGAAAACAAATAAAAATGGTTACTTGAATGCGTTACAGTCAGTACAGTGAGGGAGAATTTATGGTGAGTGAAAGAGGATGATGGAGTGGCATGTTGTTTTATGGAGAGATATAGGCCTGGCGGGAAGAGTTGTGTCCAATAGAAATTGTTCCCGCTTATAAGGATCAAACGGCTAAGTGAGTTTTGATCCAACGGTGGAATCTGACTTTCCCTAAATTCTAAAGAGTTATAAATGGTAGTTCAGACATATGTATTGCGCTAACAGTAAGATTTCAATGCGTTGACAATGGTACCTAAGTATTCTGTAAAAAAAAAAGGAAAACAAAATTTAACAAAACATAAATAAAATAAAATAAACTAAAATCACAGAGTATTGATGAAAAAAAATAAAACTTTTCGACTAATTTAATTGTCTCTGCCTGCTTTTTATCATTACTGCCAAAATAGTGTTTCAACCTCTATCCATTTACTTTAAAGTGGTGTCCATCACGTAAATCTCGAATTGTGACTGCACCATGAGGAAATATAGCGACAACTTCAAAAGGTCTAGACCAACAGAAACGCAATTTACATGGGTGCAATTTGAGACGAGAATTGAATAATAAAACCTTTAGACCCGCGATAAATTTTCGTTGAAAATAATCTTGTCATGCCATCATTTGGTCTTTTCCTTGTAAATTGCAACATTTTCATAAGCATTTCTCCTAATCTCCTCTAGTTCAGTGATATCCAACAATCTTTTCTTTCTAGCCTCTTCATAATCCATGTTCACTTGCTTAATTGCCCATATTGCTTTGTGTTCCAGTTCGACTGGAAAGTGACATGCTTTCCATAAAACCAATTAATAAGGTGACATCACGAAATGAGTTTTGTATGTTGTCTGCAATGCCCATAAAGCGTCATCCAATCAAAAAGACCAATCTTTCCTTGAAGGGTTTACAACCTTCTCAAGAATGTTCTTAATTTGTAGATTCGATACTTCGGGATATTCATTGGTTTGCGGATGATAAGTATTAGCCATTTTATGATTAACTCCATATCTCTTCAATGCGGTCGCCACTTGGTTGTAATGAAAGTGTGTACCCTGATCACTAATCATTGCCTTTGGTGTGCCAAATTAGGTGTGTATGCTTGTGAAAAAATTTTAGCGCTGTCTTTGCATCATCCTTTGGGACAGCAACAGCTTCCACCCACTTTGAGATGTAGTCAACAACTACTAATATATACAGATTTCCAAATGAACTTGAAAATAGTCCCATAAAATCCATACCCCAAACATCGAATAATTCAACTTTCATAATTGGCTGATGTAACATTTCATTGCATTGGGATATAGAACCGGTGTGCTAACACCTATCACATTGATTCACAAAATTGTGGGCATCTTTGAATAATGTCTGCCAGTAGAATCCTGATTGGAGAACTTTAGCAGTAGTTCTCATATCACCAAAATGACCTCCATAAGGAGCATCATGATAATGCTTCAGGATTGAAAGCATCTCTTCTTTCGAAACACAACATCGAATAATGTTGTCAATGCATACCTTGAATAAATACAATTCGTTCCAATGATACTTCATTATGTCATGAAGAAATCTTTCATTTTTATAGCCTGTGACACTCGATGGGAGTTTTCCACACACTAGATAATTAACAAAATCTGCATAACAAAAGGTAGCATCTATAGCAAATAACTTCTCATCTGGGAATGCGTCGACAATTTGAAGTAAGTTTCAATCTTTACTGCCAACTTTCGATCGAGATAGATGGTTTGCAACTTGATTTTTTGAACCCTTACGGTCTTTTATCTCGATGTCAAATTATTTTAATAGTAATATCCAATGTATCAGTATTGGTTTGGCACCCTTTTTCACAAATAGATATCTTAACACCGAATGATCAGTGAATACAGTAACCTTTTCACAGAAAAGATAGGAACAAAACTTGTCAAAAGCAAAGACGGCAACCGGCAATTCTTTCTCTATGGTGGTATAATTGAGTTGAGCCTCTGTAAGACTTTTGCTAGCATAATAGATGGTGTGAAACATTTTTCCCTGTCGTTATCCTAGCACTGCACTCACAGTAGAGTCGCTTGCATCGTACAAAACTTCAAAAGGTTGAGACCAATCGAGTGCAACGACAATGGGTGCATTCACTAGCTTCTTTTTTAACTGAATAAAGGCATCCAAACATGCATCATCCAATAAGAATTTTTGATTCTGTTCCAGCAATGAGCATAAGAGCTTTGCAATTTCTGAAAAATCTCTTATAAACCGTTGGTAAAACCCCGCATGTCCCAAAAAACTGCGAATACCTTTCACGTTTGTTGGTAGAGGTAATTTCTCAATGATTTTCACCTTAGATTTGTCTACTTGAATTCCTTGACTAGAGACACGGTGCCCTAACACAATGCCTTCAGTTGGCATGAAATGATATTTTTCCCAATTCAAGACAAGATGTGTGTCCTCACATTGCTTTAGTACTTTATCCAAATTGTCAATGGAATGATCAAAATTATTCCCATAGACTGAGAAATCATCCATAAACACCTCTAAAGAGTCTTCGATCCTATCTGAGAATATTGCCATCATGCCCCATTGAAATGTGGTTGGTGTGTTGCAAAGACCAAAAGGCATACGATGAAAAGCAAAAATACCAAAAGGGCAGGTGAAGGTTATTTTATCCTGATCCTCCAGTACAATAGCAATTTGATTTTACCCGAAATAGCCATCTAAAAAGAAATAATAGGCTTCTCCAACAAGCTGATCCAGCATTTGGTCGATGAAAGGAAGTGGGAAGTAATCCTTCTTTGTGGATGCATTCAATTTGCGATAATCCATACAAACTCGCCATCCTGTGGGAATGCACGTAGGAATTAATTCGTCCTTATCATTGTGAACCACAGTGATGCCACTCTTTTTAGGCACGTATTGCTTTGGACTTACCCAATTGCTATAAAAAATTAGGTAAATAATTCCAACATCAAGCCATTTTATGATTTTCGTTTTGACAACTTCCTTCATCTTCTCATTTAATCTTCTCTGCTTTTCAATCGAATGCTTGCCTTCATCTTCCAACTTTATCTTGTGCATGCAAAAAGAAGGACTAATACCTTGAATATCGACAATACTCCAAGAAATAGCTCTTTTATGTTGCTTAAGAATATGAACCAATTTCTCTTCTTGAGTTGTATCTAGTGTTACAGAGACAATAATTGGGAGAGAATTGTAATCACCTAGAAAGACATATTTAAGATGAGGAGGTAGTGGTTTCAATTCTAGAGTAGGAGCTTCTTGAATAGATGGTTTGAAAATAGGGGTTGTTCTATTGGCTAGGTCTAAGGATTCAATCTGCCATCAATGCTTGAGTTCAAGATTATGAGCTTCAACCATGCTGTCACAATCAACTAAGAATTCGACATCAGATGTCAGTGCAATCTCTTCAAAGAGTGTTGTGCTTTGGCTATTGAATTCTTCCTCAATTAGATCATCTAACACATCAACAGTATGGCATTCTTCTTTGCCTTTGCATTAAACAAATTCAAAAACACTGAAGGTGACTTGATCATCATTAAGTTGCATGGTTAGTTCACCTTTATACACATCAATCAGAGTTTAGACGGTGGTTAAAAATGGTCGTCCCAAGATTATGGGAACCTGCTTGTCTGCCTCGCAGTCAAGTATGATAAAATCAGTCGAAAAATGAATTTATCTACACGAACAGAGACGTCTTTTATTTGCCCTTCAAGTTGAGCCAAGGATTGATCAGCGAGTTTTAATGTCACTACAGTAGATTTTATGTGCTCAATTCCCAACTTTCTGAAAGTAGATAGTGGCATTAGGTTAATGCTAGCTCCCAAGTCGCATAAAGCCTTACCCAAATAATGATTGCCAAATGAACATGGGATGGTAAAGATCCCAGGATCCTTCAATTTAGGGGACAACTTGTTCATCAAAACAACACTATAGCCTTCTATGAGTGCAATAGTTTCAATATCAGTGAGCTTTTTCTTCTTGGACAAGAGGTTTTTCATAAATTTCCCATAACTTGGAATTTGTACCAGAGCATCTACTAAAGGAATGTTGATCTGCAGTTGCTTCAGTGTGTCTAGGAACTGCTAATACTGCTTGTCATGCTCATTCTTCCTGAATCTTTGTGGGAAAGGTAAAGGTATGGACACATCTGCTAGTGCTGACACCTTTGATTGCGTCGATAGTTTTGAAGGTCGGATAGTAGGCATTTGAGTTACAATTTTTGGAACTTCTTTGTTTGATACATTGAAAAATTCTTCAGATTCAACCTTCTCACTAGTGATCACTCCATCCACATCTTGAGGTGCTATAGTAGAGTCAATAAATGGTTAGCTAGTTTGTTAACCACTCCAAAGAGTGATAACCTTACAATGTTCTTTCCTCCTCAGACTAGGATTTTTCGTGTCACTCAGTAATGAACCTGGTGGTCGAGTATTCAGATTTGTAGCAAGTTGTCCTAACTGTACCCCCAATGCTCGAATGGAAGATGAATTCCCTTAGATGATAGCTTCCGTGCGAGTAATATGCTCTTGCATTAATGCCTCAAGAGTTGTTAACAGGTCAAAAGTAGAAGCTTGAGTGTAGAGTTGCTGTCGATGGCCTTGAACTTGTTGATTTGGTATTGAAGAATGTTGTGGCTACATCAGATTTTGGTGTGGATGTGTCTGGCCTTGTTGTGGATGCATCTAAGTTTGCTGATTGTAGTTCTACTACTGTTGATTGTAATTTCCTTGTCTGGGATTATAATTGCCCTGAGTAGATGTATTCCCATATTTGAATGTCGCGGCATTTTGTCCAGCATTCTGAGTGCCCCAAAATGGTTGGTTGCGTGCAGAGTTGTTATAAGAATTTCCATAAGAATTGTTGCAGATGTTACTAATATAACAAGCATTCTTTGCATGTTGTGGACAGTCTTCATAACTATGGTTGTCATTACAAATCTCACAAGAAAAAGTAGGAACATCAACTTGTTGACTAACTTGTATAGGTGCAACACCATTCGTCCCTTGCATATTTTTAATCATGTTTGTGAGAGAAGAAACTTGAGCACTTAGTGCGGTTATTGCATCAAATTCAATAACTCCTGGAGTAGTTTTTGCTTGTGCAACTCTGGAGACAGGGTATTAATAATTATTCTGAGCAATTCTCTCAAGAATTCTCACAGCATCATTATAAGTACAATCCAGCAAAGGTCCATTGGCTGATGTGTCAACAAGATTTCCTATATGTGAATTTAGCCCATTATCAATTTGCATTTCTGGTTGTATGTCGTGCATGAAACAACGTCGGAGTAAAGTTTTATAATGTTCCCATGTTGTGTGAATATTTTCATCATCCAGCTGATGAAAAGCAGTAATATCATTTCAAAGACGAGCATTCATTATCGGTGGGTTAAATCATAAAACAAACTGTGTTGCTAGTGCATCCCAAGAAGTAATTGATCCAACAAGTAGTCCAAAAAACCAAGTACGTGCTCTTCCCTGTAAGGAATAAGAAAATAATTGCATATTCAAGGCATCATCAAGAACACCTTGTTGACTAAAGGCAACACAGATCAATAAAAAGGATTTAAGATGTTCTCTCGCATCTTCATGTGGCATTCCAGCATATTGTCTATTAGAATTCAACATTTGAAACATTACTAGCTTTAGTTCGAAATTCCCGACTTGGATTGTTGGCCTAACAACTCCTGATTGCAAATCATCCAAGATAGGTACTACAAAATCTCGAATAGTCCTATTTTGTATTTGAGCATCTTGTGACAACAATGGGTTATTAACATTTTACTACTGCAACGAAGGTGTGGCTGCATTGTTCCCCGGTAGAGCCATATTTCTTTGTTCTCGAAGTCTATTCCGAACAGTCCTTTCAATTTCTGGATCAAAAGCGGTAAGAAAGTCAAAATTTCTTCGGGTAATAAAACACCAAAAATGAAGTTAAAGAAATAACAATAAAGAAAAAGAAACAGTTAGTGAATACAAAAAATTATATAAGGAAAATAAAGTGCAAAAACACACAAAAACAAAAATAAACATCAAACAAACACCATCCACGACAATAGCACCAAAAAATTGATCGGTTGTTTAACGTCACAACAATAATGTGCAAGTGTACACTGTCGATGTAAGTATAATAGATAGATGTAAGTCTGTCGGATATCGATTCCACAGGGATGGGTGTCTTTTGTCTATTAATGTCGGTACAATAACTAGATATAAATGAGATGAATTGTGAGGATAGTTATCGATGCAATAACTTTAAAAAGAACAAAATAAAATATGATGATAATAAACTGGGATCCCTAACATGAATCTTCAGCAAAATACTAAGTGCTCACAAGGTATAAAAGTATAGGTGATTGTCGATGCAATAAAATTCAATGTATATCTTACTCAGAATTACTCCTCCATTTAACCTCAGACTTAACTATGCATAATAACCTAACCTTCTGATGATGGCAGAATGGCACTATTAAGAACAAGTGGGCTAAATTTTTGTAATCCTCACTTAACTTCCATTGTAATACTTGTTGGCTCAAACTGTCATTGCACTTTCCAGTGTCAGTGACTGCAATAACATTCCATGTAAAAAAACATTCAACCCCCAATATTAAACAATAAAAGCAAGATTAAATAAGATAACATTTCACAAAGAATTCATCAGTACTTCCATAAAACCAAAAATCAGATAATAATCACCAGCATTTAGAAAGAAATAAGAAAGACTCAAATGGATAATACTATCCCTAGACAACTCGACTGAATGTCTCTATTCCCTCTTTTCACGCACTTAGGTCTCCTCATCAGGAGCTAGTCTGCATCTGGTTTTCACGTTGGCTCACCTATGAGAGGTTTAAGCTGCCATGTCCACCAGCTTCAAGGTTGGATGATGAAGATGATGATGGAGAAAAACCATTCAAGAAGGCCCATTTTTCTTCTCATGTCCACCTTTTATGTCCTCCCCTATAGTACATGTGTCCTTTCCCTAAAATTATTCTATCCTTGTTCTTACAGGTTGGTTATACCAAACTGGACAACTCACATAATTCTGGTTCTTATCCGAACAGAAGTCAGGTGCGACGAGAATTTTGAACGCTATCTGGAATTAACCCATGCAGCGACATGTGGACATCTGTCAGGTGCGGCGAAAATTCTAGATGCAATCTAGAATTAACTCATGCAGTGAAATTAATGCAATAAAATAGCAAAATTAAGGATAAAATAGGCTATGATTCACTAAGTTATAAAATGCAATTTACTAAACTGAAAATGCTAAAATGTATGCTAAGGATAACTATATGGGAACAATTTAACCAATAAGTAGAGGGAAAACCTATGCTCTTTCTAGTGTTATCACTAAGCTAGGTTCTCATGTAACTGAAACCTTTAACATAGCAAACTTAAAACTCAAATATATCGATCTATACTTAAATTTTTTTGCCTAAAACCAATTCCTTTCATCTTATAATTTACCTACGACTAATTCCCAACTTTTAAACTACACAAAAATACTTAGTTCATAATAAAGACTTTTTTGACATGTTTATGGTAATTTTCTAAAAATTTATTAAAACTCAAGAAATCTTTAACAAAACTTCAAAATAAGTTTAGAAACATCTTAATCATGTCAAAAAAAATTTAAAAACACTTTGAAACCATTTTTTTACTCAAAATCCCGAAATCCACCATTAACGACCTAATTTTTTGCTTTTATTTAGAACATGTGATTGAATGGCTAAAAACTTTAGTTTTAAATTCTAAATAACTTTTAAAACTAATGGAAAGATGTATCGTTACCTTAGTTGGTGAAAAATTGAGTGTTTGATCAAAAACTTGGAAAACCCCACAAGCTTGACAATGGATGAATCTATGGTGTTTTTGGGTGTTTTTCTTGAAGTATTATGGAGTTTTAATGTTGTAAGGATGATGGAAATAAAAAGACTAGAGTTTGGAATAAAAAATCAAATGGAGAGGGTGAGGAAAGACATAGGGACAACAAAAAAAATAGAAGGGGAAGAAAATAACGTGAAATATATGTAGGTGGGGGAAGTATTAGGTTGAATTTTAAAATTTGGTTTAATTACTTCATAAAGACTCAAACCTTAGACCTTTTTCCAAATTAGTCCTTTTTTTAAACTTATAGGTTTCTAAAACTTTTTTTAAAAAATTGATTTAATTTTCTAAAAACCATAGTAAAAAACATTACCGATAAACCATGCCGCAAAATTTCTAACCCTCTAAAGCTAAAATCCATAAAATACCCCTAAAACTCCTAGGCCCTATTTTGGGGTGTTACAATTCTCTCCCTCTAAAAAGAATTTTGTTATCAAAATTCCTTGCTAACAGGTTTCTTATTTAATCACAAAATATGCTATTTCTACTTTTAAACTAACTATCACACTTTTGCTACGCACTCTGATTCTTATTCTCTCTAACTTTCTACTACTTTTCTTAACTACCACCTCGATTTGTGACCCGATTGTCGAGTCCAAGTTATAGGATGTCACATTCATTGCTAGAGCAACTATGATCAATTTCATTAAATTTATACAATTAAACTTTTATTTATGAGTATTATAAAAACATGATGCAATACACAATCATTTTTGGGTATTATACGAGCTTACAAAAGCTCTAGTGCTAACACGAGGTAAAATTAAGACTAGATTGTAAAGATTTTAGGGAATTGAGTTGAAGTCATGAATTTGGGGGTCCTCGTTGCGACGCGCTATTGTCTAGATTCGTTACAACCTTGAGCATGCGTCATTACGACGTAACTCTCTGGTTGATCTCATCGCGACGTTGAGAATATGTTATTGCGACATGACTTACTGCCGCATATGTTGAGAATATGTTAACGAAATAAGATGGTTGAGAACTAATGTATACATTGGTCTTCGAATAGATTGACAGTACAAGATGGGTGCATGCACTGGTAATATTACTGCATACATGCATTCATGCATATTTTACTTGAGGACAAGCAATAACTCAGGTTTAGGGGTGTGATAAATCTTGAAAAGAGTTAAATTTCATGCATTTAGATCTAGCTAATTGTTTGTACTAAAGTACACTTAGTGGCACTTTAAGAATTTTATTAGTATTTTATATTTGCATTAGGAGCTTGGACTATGTTTACATGTTAGATACTTTTAATTGTGTGTGGAAGGGTTGTGTTTAGTGATTTGGCAGGTGTAGGATAGGGAGAAAAAAATAAAAGAGTAAAGGTTTGTTGGGGTAAAAGGCTGGACAGTTTGCAACCTTGAATGTCGTCGCAATTTAGGAGGATGATTGAGCCAACATTCAACGCATACCAGTTTCAACCCAACTCTACTTGTACGAGAAAATTCTACTTAAAAAAGAGGAGGGATATCGTGGGCTGTTGAAGATACCCTAGGATGAAATGCTTATATAAAGCCAAAGAAAGAAGCCCTAAGGGTAGGGGGAGAGAGAGTTGAAGGCAAGAATAGAGGGTAGCGGCAGAGTAGAGACGGAAAAGAGGAACTCGAAGGCAGTCCCTCTCAGCCAGCATAGAACATTGTGCTGCTAGATTGCATATTGATTTGGCGACAGACATCTGCCTAAGTTCTTACTTTATTTCTTAATCAATTCTCTCGTGAATTAATTTTAGCAAAATGATGTTGGATGTTATTTCGAACTTGAATTTTAATCACCAATCCATGAGCTAAATCTCATAGGGTTGGGATTACATGATGAAAACTTTTATTTTCTGTAATGGTTGAAGCATATATTTTATTGAATCTACTATTTCATGAAATTGTTTTTATTTTCTAAATGTATGCATATATTCTCTAGACATAGATAATTGTGCAGCATGCCCATAAACTAAATCAAATTCTGAAAAGTTTGGATTAGTTGGACCAAAATTGAATGAAACAAGTGGGTATTCGATTGAATACTCACAATAGACTCTAGACATAGAGCAACGTTTGTATAGAATGAACACAAAATAGTGTAGGGTACCGTGATAAAGCCTATAGACATAGGCCAGGTAACTTGAGGCCTTGCTCTCGAAAGAAGCAGGTCACTTTAGGTCTCTTTTGAGTAGTAGATTAAGTACAATTATGCTGAGGCATTACTGAAAGTAATGACAGATTCTTAGTAGTCCCAACCTTCCAAATCAACATCGTATACCTTCAATCCAGTGCCATAATATCTTTTCCATAACATTCTTAGTTATTTATTTGTTCGCTCAATTATTCTCGTAATTGCCATTGCATTTTTACTCTTGCTTTGCCTTAGCATTTTCCAATACTAGTCAGTTTACATTTCGCACTCATCCTTATTATTTTAATTTATCACTGCGTACTTAACTCGGTTTTGCCATAACATTAATCATTATCATAACTT
>JABEZY010272793.1:0-14079 GCA_013467495.1 Gossypium gossypioides
TACCTCATTTTCTAAAACTACTTGACCTTAGGGTCAAACCACTTGAACTTAATAAATCGCTTCTATAACAAAAGTCACTATATCAAAAACCTTTTTTAAACTAGGTTTGACTCGTAAATATTAAATAATAATATTTATAAACTTATTTGTCAAATTTGGTGGCCCCAAAACTACTATTTCTGACAGCATTAGAAACTAGGTTGTTAGATCTGACTTGTCTAGCAACACTTATCCCCAACTTTGTATTGGTTCGTTCTCTTTACATGCACACTATGGTGTTGCTTAGCTATTTCTTTGATTGTTCTTAGGTTCTCATTAGACTTTTTTTTTGCCATTCATCTAATTCATCAAGTTACACCATTCGCTCTCCACTCGTCCCTTGATTTTATCACCTTGAGATGGATACTATTTGAACACGTATTCATTAGTGAATTTTTGCAAAGAATGTTGACCTGCATGATTACTAACATTAACAGGATAACGAGTATCATATCGCTCACTAGGAACTCTAACAAAATCACGTGCTTGAAGAGTAACCTTTTCATCACCTACACTCAGTATAAGTTCACCATTACCCACATCAATAACAGTTCTAGCAGTGGCTAAAAAGGGTCGATCTAAGATAATTGGAACTTCAATAGCCTCATCCATGTTCAATATGATGAAATCAACAGGGAATATAAATTTATCTACTTTCACAAGTACATCCTTAATAATACGCTAGGATACCTAATTGATCCGTCAACTAATTGAATACTCATCCTAGTGGGTTTTGGTTCCCCGAGACCAAGTTGTTTGAACATTTTATAAGGCATAACATTTATACTAGCCCTCAAATCAACCAAAGCTTTTTAAACATTTAAGCTACAAAAAATACAAGGAATAGTAAAACTCCCTGGATCCTTAAGCTTGGTGGGTAGTTTGTTTTGGAGAATGGCTGCGCAGTCTTCATTGAACTCTATAGTTAACAAGTCGTATAAATTCTTTTTATTTGTTAACAACTCCTTTAAAAATTTTGCATACTTTGGCATTTGTGAAAGGGCTTTAACAAAAGGTAAGTTAATATGCAATATTTTTAAAAGTTTAAGAAATTTACCATATTGTTCGTTTATGCGGTCTTTCTTCAATGCTGCTGGATATGGAATTCGTGGTTTGTATTCTTTAACCACTGGGTTATGCTATTTCTTGCTTTCCTCAACCCTATCATTTTTCTCAATAGCTTTTAGATTCAACTTCTTTTCAGGCTCGACTAACTCTTTCACGCTTCAAACAGTTATTGCGTGGACTTGTTCTTTTAGGTTGGTTTTAGTGTTACTAGGTAAGCTACCTTGTTGTCTCTTCGAAACCAGTTTAGCAAGCTATCCAATCTTATTTTCAAGCCCTTGAATCGATGCTTGCTGGTTTTTCAAAGCTATCTCAATGTTTTGAAATCAAGTTTCGGACACCAAAATAAATTTAGCTAACATCTCCTTAAGATTCGATTTCTTTTCTTGCTGATAAGTGATAACTCTTGAATAAAGTTAGATTTCATGCCTTTAGACTTGGTTACTTGTTTGTACTTAGGTGAATTTAGTTTCATTTTAGGATATTATATTAGTATTTTTTAGGGCATTACATTAGGGAGCTTAAACTGTGCTTAAAGGTTATTATTTGTTAGTTTTAATTATTTTCGGGTAGGACTTGGTTGTTGAATGAGTGGCAGGTGCAGAATGAGGATAATGGAGTAAAGGAGTGAAGATATGTCATGGCAAAAGGTTGGACACTTTTCCAACCCGAATGCTGTGGAAATTCTAGGAAGACGCCAAGCTAGCACTTAACGAATATCAATCTCAGCCCAACTGTACTTGTACTAGAAAAATCTGTCTAAAAAGAGAGAGAATATTATGGGCTGGTGGATCTACCCTAGGAAAAAAAGATATAAAAGCCAAAGGAGGAAACCCTAAAAGAGAGATACGGAGATCCTTAGGCTAGAATAAGGGGGTCACAGTTGAGTAGAAAATGGAAGGAAGAAGATAAAGTCAGTAGACTCTGGTCTTCGCAAGACGTTGCATCACCGGAGTTGAGGGCTGGATCGGTAAAAGAAAACTTCCTGAAGTTCTTCCTTTACTTTCTTAATTTGCTTCTTCGTGCAGTTAAATGATGGAAAGGTTGTCAAATGATATCTTGGATTTGGATTTTATTTGCCAAGCCATGAGTTAAATCTCATAGGGTTGGGATTACTTGATGAAAATCTTATTTTCTTTAATGATTGAGGCATAGATCTGATTTAATTTACTATTTTATTCAATTTTTTATTTCAAAAATTGTATGTGTACAATCTCTAGACATAGTTGATTGTGCAAGATGCTCATAAACTTAATCTAATACTGAAAAGGTTGGGATAGTTGGACCGATATTGAATGATACAAGCGGGTATTTGATCAAATATCCATAGTAGACTCTAGACATAGAGCAACCTCTGTATGTAATGAAGATAAAATAGTTGAGAGTACCGTGTTAAAGGGTTATAGACATATATTGCTACACGTAAGGTAACATAAGGTTTTGTTCTCGAAAGAAGCAGGCCATTTTAGATCTCTTTTGAGCAGTAGATTGAGTTTGATTTTGCTGAGGCATTAATGGCAGTAAGGGTAGATTCTGTAGTAATCCCAATCTCCCAAGTTAACATCGTAAACCTTTTATCCTTTGTCGTAACATCTCTGTCATAGCATTCTTAGTTGTTTACTTGTTTGTTTACATATTTTGCACTTCATTATTCCTTTAATTACCACTGCATTCTTATTTTTTTTCCATAGCATTAATTACATTTCATTATAATAACTTAACCATTTTATACCTAACCGATCTCTGTGGAGAAGATCTTACTTATCACTTTATTACTTGATTCAACGTGTATACTTGCACAATTCACATATCATTTCACACGCGATAAGTTTTTGGCGTCGTGCCGGGGATTAACAATTTGGTGAAATTTGGTTTTGTAATTTTCTTATCTAATTCCATTAGTTTTATTTAACGTATGTAACAGTCCGTTTTCATTGAAATTAGAATAGTGGTTTCAGGACCACAAATCCAATATGAAATATTTATTTTATTATTATTTTAGAGTCTACGGAATATTGGTAAGGTCGTATAAAAATTTTGTTAAGAAATTTTATCGTTTGCATGCTTAATTTGCTAAAAAAGGACTAGATTGCAAAATGTGCAAAATTTGATTTCAACAAGTAAAGGTACTAAAGGGCTGTGATATTAAATAGTTAAGGGATTTATGTGGTAGTTGTACCAGTGTTATTATGAGTGGACTATTATGGATATTAAACATGTGAATTCAAAGGTTAATTAATGAGGTTAAACTTGTAATTCAATAAATAACTTAAAATAAAATATAGTAAAAGATGCATCATCTTCAACCTTGGTTGATAACACTGAAATTAAAGAAAAATAAAGAACTTTTAGGCCTTTGAAGCATTCGGTCATCTCTTCCTTTAGCATGTAAGCATTTTTCATCCCATTTTTAATGATTTCTATGTTTTTCAAGTCATTGTAGCTTAATCTAGCTAGCCTAGGGACTAATTTGCAAAACTGTTAAAAGATTAGGGTTTTTCCATGAATGTATTCATGTGGTTTTTGATGTTTGATGGAAGAAAATAAATCCTTGTTGATAAATAAACAACTTTTGTAAAGTGATCTTTGTTTGAAATTGTCAATTAGGGATTTATTTGTAAAATGTGTAAAATACATTGTGAAAAGTGTGAAATAATGAATTGTATGAGTTGATATGGATCTATATGAAATTCAGCTAGCTTGGGTAGGGATGAAATTGCATGAATTTCAAATTACGAGCTTAAGGACTAAATTGAAATGAAATCAAAATAATAAGGGCAAAAACATAATTTTGCAAAAATATGAATTTGGATTGAATTGAATAGAATGGTTATTAAATAGATTTAATTTATTAATTTAGACCAAGATAGACCTCGTACGACTTTAGATCGGGTAAAGAAAAAGCTTCGAATTAGTCGGCTCTATTTTTACGCCTTTATCGTCGAGTTAAGTTCGTGTAATTATGTATTATTTTAATACTATTTTTTGAGCTATATGTAAACTATGGATTGTTATGTAAATAATCGATGGAAATCCAACAATGTTATGATATCTATCGAGCCCTGTTTGAACCTTAGGAAATCGTAGGATACAAATTACATGTCATTAGGGTTTACATGTTTTGGGTGCTGGTCTCGAATGTTCTACCGATGGTTGAGGTCTGGCATGTCCTGCAGATACTCCATAGCTCATGTGAGCAGCATCGTGTAGCTTACATTCTGACCCACAACTCGTGTGAGCATATCTATTTCACAGCTCCTGTGAGCAACTTTGTATACGATAGGAAAGATTACGATTATATGAGTAGCACACTTCGTGTGAGCTATCCTATGTATCCAATGATATTCTAATGGTTAAATGGACATGAATTCGAAAGGATATGGTAAGTGTTCAATATGAACTAAGACATGTATGTATGGAATACATTGAAATGTTGAGTTACATGGAAAACATGGTATGCTATGATGGATGATAAATCCAATTGAATCATGCTTAAGTTTAATGATTATCCATGTTAAATTCATATGAATTATGTTCAAGAATGCTAACATGTTTGTGTCGGTGCTTAGGCTTGTGCCAAGATAAAATTTGGATTATGCCATGTTAAATTTTAATGTTATGAAATGCAATGGTAAGTTGTGTTTTATGTTATACGAACTTACTAAGCATTACATGCTTACACAGTCTATTTTCCCATGTTTTATGGATAATCAGAAGCTCGTTCGGTATGGAAGCTCGTTTGGTATGGAAGCTCGTCGGAGATCTATCACAGTATCCAACGACTATATCAGTAGATTTTGATGTTTTGAGTCATGGTTATAATGGCATGTATAGGTGAATTATGTTTGATGATTTAGTTGTTATGTTTGGTATGTAAATATATGGTTACATGGTTGATTATATTTTGGCATTTTGGTGCTTTGATGGCTAATGTTGAAATGGTTAAGTGATGATATGTTTTGAATGGCCAAATTGGTATGTTTAGATGTGTTTGGTATATGGTTAGTTGCATTATGGCTTGACATGAAAAGAGGTAGTTGTGTGTGGTTCATTTATGCTAAATGTGTTTATGTTTTGGTTGATTTGATGATTTGTGATTGAGGTGCCTTTTGGCATATTGGTTGTATGGATAGATACCATATTGAATTAATCTTATCATGCATGTTTTAGGTGTATTTTAAAGCTTGATTTTATGTGCAAATGGCTTGTAGGTGTGAGCTTGGTTTGGGTGAAAGAAATGACTTGAAAATGGCCTATTTCTTGTCCACACGGCCGTGTGTCCCCTGTAGGTTTGAAAGGGTTGCAAGTCAGACAGTTACATGGCCTGGCACACGGGTGTGTAGCTTGGCTGTGTGACCCAAGTCAGAGAGTTACACGGGCATGGATACGGGCAAGCACACGCCCGTGTGAACCCTGTAGTGTGAAAATTTCTATCTTTTTCTATAAAATTCTAAATGTTTCTGATTTAGTCCCGAATCAATTCTAAGGTGATTCTAAGGCATCGATGACTTGAATAAGGGATAATAAGCATGTATTGAATGAATTACATATTGATTTATGAAATGTTTGGTAATTGAATGTTTTAAGTTACGTTTTTTACAGTAATTCTCTGTAACCCTATTTTGGTGACGGATATGGTTTAGGGGTGTAACATTTATTGGAATCAAAGCTGCGCTTTAGTCGCTTCTCGGACAAAACATAACCTGTGATAGTTTGATAACTCTTGACATGTTTTGAACTATGCTTTCATATAGAAATGACATCCAATCGAGCTGAATCCAATGAAATTGAAAGTAATGCACAAGCCTCCGTTCACGGAGCAGCGCCGAGTTGTCTGGGCCCATATTTCTAGGCCAGGGAGGAGAGACTAAGGAAGCTTTCTTCCATATGATGAACGAATGGTTTTCCAACTTCGTACGAATAAACCCAATGGCTCAATGACCTCCACCCCCACCTGTTCCCCAGTCGGTTCCCGTAGTTTCTCAGTGTTTGGAACCAATACGAGTTAGTAAGCCATCAGTTGATAAAATCCGTAAATATGGGGCTGAAGAATTTAGAGCTACTGCCGAAATAACCTAGAGAGGGCTGAGTTCTGGTTAGAAAATACTATCAGGGTTTTAGACGAGTTGTCTTGTACACCGACAGAGTGCATAAAATGTGTCGTATCTTTACTGAAAGATTCAGGTTATCAGTGGTGGAACACTTTGGTTTCAGTGGTGTCGAGAGAGCGTATAGATTTGTAATTCTTCCAAATCGAGTTTCGAAAGAAGTATATAAGTTAGAGATTTCTTGACAAGAAATGCAAAGAGTTCCTTGAGCTTAAGCAGGGTCGAATGATAGTGTCTGAGTATGAAAGAGAATTTGTTAGACTGAGCAAGTATGCCCGGGAGTGTATACCAACTGAAGTTGCCAAGTGTATACGAACTAAAGTTTCCATGTGTAAACAATTTGAAGACGGATTAAATGAAGATATAAAGCTTTTAGTCGGGATACTTGAATTGAAAGAATTTGTCATTTTAATTGATCGAGCGCATAAAGATGAAGAGCTTAGCAAAGAAAAGAGAAGAGTTGATTATGAAGCTAGAGATTCGAGAAAGAGAACAACTGGAAAATCATATTGGTCATCATCGAAGAAATTGAAAGAACATCATAATTATTCGACAACTTCAATAGAATATTCCAGTAGAGATAGAGGTAAACAGCGTGCGAGTCCAAAACCTTAGGCTACGTCTATAACGAGTGTAGGTAGTGTCAAGGAAAATCGACCTGATTGCTAATAATGTAATAGACGACACTTTGGTGAGTGCAGACTGAAAAATGGGTCATGTTTCAGATGTTGTTCATTTGAACATTATCTCAGAGATTGTACGGAAAGGTCAGAGAAAGATAAAACTCAGATTGTTCGACCGAGTAGTACTGCCACGAGAGGTAGACCACCTCGAAACCATGGAAATGCGAGCAATAGCCATACTGGAACAAAAGACTCTACTATGAGATCCGAGGCAGGAGCATCGGCTAGAGCTTACGCGATTCAAGCACGTGAGGAAGCTTCAGTGCCAGTTGTTATTACCGGTGCATTTTTTATCTTTGATACTGATGTTACTATTTTGATTGATCCGAGATCAACACATTCGTATGTACGCACGAATCTAGTGTTAAGTAAGAATTTACCTGTTGAGTCCACTGAATTTGTGTCAAGCTAAAAGTTGGATTATGCCTTGTTAAATTTTAATGTTATGAAATGAAATGGTAAGTTGTGTTTTATGTTATACGAACTTACTATGCATTACATGCTTACATAGTCTCTTTTTCGATGTTTTATAGATAATCAAAAGCTCGTTCGGTTTAGAAGCTCATCAGAGATCTATCACACTATCCAGCGACTATATCGGTAGATTTTGATGTTTTGAGTCATGGTTATAATGGCATGTATAGGTGAATTATGTTTGATGATTTAGTTGTTATGTTTCATATGTAAATATGTGGTTACATGGTTGATGACATTTTGGCATTTTGGTGCTTTGATGGTTGAAATGGTTAAGTGATGATATGTTTTGAATAGCTAAATTGGTATGCTTAGATGTGTTTGGCATATGGTTAGTTGTACTATGGCTTGGCATGAAAAGAGGTAGTTGTGTGTGGTTGATTTATGCTAAATGTGTTTATATTTTGGTTGATTTGATGATTTGTGATTTAGGTGCCATTTGGCATATTGGTTTTATGGATAGATACCATATCGAATTAATCTTATCATACATGTTTTAGATATGTTTTGATGCTTGATTTTATGTGCAATTGGCTTGTAGGTGTGAGCTTGGTTTGGGTGAAAGAAATGGCTTGAAATTGACATAGGGTCGTGTGTCCTCTGTAGGTTTCAAAGGGTTGCAAGTCAGGCAGTTACAGGACCTAGCACACGGCCTGGCACATGGGCGTGTGAGGCCATTTCGAGGGTTACACGGCCTGGCACGCGGGTGTGTGGCTTGGGCGTATGACCCAGGTTAGAGAGTTACACGGGCATGGACACGGGTTGGGACACGGCCGTGTGTCCTTACTTCGAATGTCCACATGACCTGAGAAACGGGCATGTGTCTTAGTTGTGTGAGTCACACGGCCCGACCACACGGCCGTGTGACCCCTACAGTGTGAAAATTTCTATATTTTTCTATAAAATTCTAAATGTTTTCTATTTAGTCCTAAATCAAGTCTAAAGTGACTCTAAGGTCTCAAGGGCTTGAATAAGGGACAATAAACATGTATTTAAATGAATTACATATTGATTTATGAAACATTTGTTAATTGAATGTTTTAAGTTGCATTTTTTACAGTAATGCTCTGTAACCCTATTTCGGCGATGGATACGGGTTAGGGGTGTTACAACTTAGATGTTTTTAATTTCTATAGGTTTGTTATCAGTTTATGAATAGAGGCACTACTACTAACGAAGATGAACTTTTTAACCTTGAGATCAAGAGAACTTTGCGTAGAAGGAGAAGAGAGGTGTGTAACATTGCTAGGGACAGGAATGATCCCAGTTTGAATGATCCATTAAATCCAAATGGTCAAGATATTGATCTTCCTATTAATCATGTGATAAAAGACCGGGACGGGCCAATTCGAGAGCATGTTGTGCCAATTTTGGATGACTTGAATCCAGGGATAGTCAGACCACACAGACAAGCTCAACAATTTGAATTGAAGCCAATAATGTTTTAGTTGCTGCAAATTGTTGGACAATTAAGTGGGTCACCAAATGAGGATCCAAGACTGCACTGAAGACTTTTTATAGAAGTCTGTGTCTCATTTAGACAACAAGGTGTTCCTGAAGACGCCTTGCGGCTTAAATTTTTCCATATTCCTTAAGAGATCGAGCAAGAGCATGGTTGAATGCTTTACTGTCAAGGACAGTGGCATCATGGAATGATCATTGCCAGAGCTTTTTTCTACGATATAATCTGCCAAATAAGAATGCCAAGCTTAGAAATGACATCACTCATTTCAGTAATTAGAGGATGAAATGCTGTATGAAGCTTGGGAAAGATTTAAAGAACTACTTCGGAAATGTCTAATGCATTGGTTTCAGCATTGGACACAGATGGAGATGTTTCATAATGGGTTGAATACACAAACGAGAATGGTAGTTGATGCTTCTGCCAATGGTACCTTGTTGGATAAATCATACAATGAAGCATATGAGATTTTAGAACGGATTGCCAATAATGATTATCAATATCCTACCACGTGAGTTGGGACTGGCAGGAGAGCTGTTGGCACCATGGAACTTGATGCAATCAGTTCATTGACTGCGCAGGTATCATCTTTAACTAATATGATCAAAACAATAAAGAGACCAACTGAAGTTCAAGAGATGAAAGCAGTCGAGCCAACAAGTGTTTAGTGTGGGGAAGACCATGAGTTTGACGAATGCCCATAAAATCTAGCATTTGTGTTACATGGGTAATTTTAGTTGGAATAATAATCCCTATTCGAACACGTATAATCCAGGGTGGAAGCAACATCCAAACTTTAGTTAGAATAATCAAGGTGCGGGGAATTTTAACAATGCTACAAGATAAAATGCCATCAGTGCACCGCCTAGTTATACTCAACCTATGCCAAGGCAGAATGCCCAGCAAAGTCAAACATCAATTTCATCATCAGTTTCATCTATTTAAGTTTTTTTGAAAGAATATATGGTTAAGAATGATGCTGTAATTTAGAGTCAAGCTGCATCCCTTCGAGCACTTGAGAATCAAATGAGGTAGATAGCAAATACTTTGAGTTCGAGACTATAAGGAACTCTACCAAGTGATACTGAGAATTTGAGATCACAAGGGGAGGAGCATTGTAAGGCAATTACTTTTCGAAGCAGAACTCAGCTGAATGAAATCATTACAGATGCCATGGCAGAAGGAGGAAAATTAGATTGCAACAATGGAAAGATTTCAAAAAGTCCGAAAATCATATTGTGTCTGGAAAGACTGAACAAAAGAATGTTATAGAGAAATCAGATCATGTTGCCAACAAAAATGACACAACAAAACAATATCAACAACCTCAAGGATGACGACCTCTACCTTTTCCTCAGAGATTCCATAATTCTAAACAAGATGCTTAGTTTAAAAGATTTCTAGATGTCCTTAAACAACTTCACATCAACATACCACTGGTTGAAGCTTTGGAGAAGATGCCCAATTATGTGAAATTTATGAAAGACATATTGTCAAAGAAGTATAGATTGAGAGAATTTGAGACTGTTGCTCTCACTGAAGGGTGCACAACGATGTTGACTAATAAATTACCTCCCAAGTTGAAAGACCCAGGGAGTTTCACTATCCCAGGATCAATTGGGAATCATTATGTTGGTAAGGCATTATGTGATTTAAGAGTGAGTATAAATCTAATGCCTTTGTCTATTTTCAAGAAGCTGGGAATTTGGAAAGCAAGACCTACTACGGTTACATTACAATTGGCTGATCGATCCTATATCCAACCGGAAGGTAAAATTAAAGACATGCTAGTAAGATTAGATAAACTTATTTTTCCTATAGATTTCCTTATTTTAGAATGTAAAGTTGACCAGGATATGCCAATTATTCTTGGAAGACCTTTTTTTTGCCACAAGCAGGACTTTAATTGATGTGCAGAAATGTGAACTGACCATGAGGGTAAATGATCAGCAGTTTACTTTCAATGTATTTGATGCCTTGAAATGTGTTGATGAGAATGAAGATTGTCATCCCATTGGTTTGCTAGAAATAGTAGTGGAAGAAGAGTTTGCAAGACGTTTGTCACATCAAAATCTTCTACCTCCAACAGTTCATTTGAGCAGTAAGGGATCAACACACTTGATCAATTGTAGAAGCAGTTCAATCTCTTTGAGACTCAGAAACTCCAAATTGCTGCGAAATTGGAAAAAGTGCAAAAAACAAAATGGCCATTTTTTGGGCATATGTGAAGAAGAGAGATGCTTCCTTGAAGAGGTCCTTTCAGAAGAATTTCACCAAGCCCATGCCTGCATTCCCTGAATTCTCTAAGAAACTGTAGGCATCTATTGAGGAAGAGATGGGCAAGGCAGAGCCTGTAAGCACCAAGTCTACTGTTGAAGAAAAAGAAACCCAAGCACCTGAAGAAGCTGACATAGAAACCGATCACGAGGAAATGGAAGAAGCAAATCCTACCTCTACACCACTGAGGCATAGTACTAAAGCTTTCTCAGCTATGCCAACAGAAGTAATGGCTGCACAAGACTGCAAAATCAATTGCATCATTAATTATATCACCAAGTCTGACAAAGAAGAGGAGGATGTACCACTCAATTCACTAAAAAGGTCGATCCGCTATAAGCATAGTGCACGCAAGTCCACTCGTCACAATTAAAGTAACACTATTCAGCTCTAAGTTAGGGAAGTTTTTCTCCCTTTATTGCATCCTTTTGTGTACATATATATGTCCTTGCATTCATGAATCATGTTTATACATGCATTGGGGAAAATGTATCCCTTAGGTTTGGGGGTGTGTTGAGCATTTAGAATACATTAGATTTTTTTTGGAGCATGTCTGCTTTAGTATTTTTGTCATTCATTTTGCCATAACACACATAACTGCCAATAATTGTTTAGACTATGATAAGTGTATTTTTTTCTGTGATGTTCGATGAGGAGCTTAATTCTTGAATACATTTAGAAAATTGTGATGGTGGATTAGGTGATTTTAGCTTAGGATAGTTTTCTTGCAAATTGACCTCTAAATTTAGCCCGTCCTAATTCCAATTACAATTGATCTATTGTAAGCTTATTTTAACAAACTTAGAGACTCTTGAAGCTAAATTAGGTAAAATGGCAATACTTAATAATGTATAAAGTGGCAAAGTTTAAAAAAACTCAAGAAGAAGAAAAATCTAAGAAATACCATAAAATACTCCAATGCTCAGAGGTGCCCAGTAGGTCAGCAACAGTTTGTTTGCTCCATTGTGTTGTTGATTAGAAAAGTAGGTTCGAGTAAGAGTGTGAAAAAAAAGGAAAACAAATAGTTTAGGGGCACTCTATTGTAGTAATAGGCTGAGTAGCTAAGGGGGTAGTTGTTTGTTGCATCCATCTTTTTTGTCAAAAGCTTTAGCTTCATGAGTGAGTCCCATTCAAATCGTGACATGGTTGAGTATCTGACAGTTCAGTGTGTACTCCTCTATGATTGTCTAGTCAAGAATCATGTGACAAGTTGAATCCCCTATTAAAAAAATATAATAAATATATACGAATATATTTGAGTATGTATAAAGCCAGGTAAAAAACAAGAGAGAAAACTGAGTTGATTAAGAGAAAACTTCCTGAAGTTCATCCTTTACTTTCTTAATTGGCTTCTTCGTGTAATTAAATGATAAAAATATTGTCGAATGATATCTTGGGATTTGGATTTTATTTGCCAACCCATGAGCTAAATCTCATAGGGTTAAGATTACTTGATGAGACTCTTATTTTCTTTAATGACTGAAGGATAGATCTGAATTAATTAACTATTTCATTCAATTGTTTTTATTTCCAAAATTGTATACATACGATCTCTAGACATAGTTGACTATGCAGCATGCTCATAAACTCAATCTAATACTGAAAAGGTTGGGTTAATTGACTGATATTGAATGATGCAAGCGGGTATTTGATCAAATATCCATAGTAGAATTTAGACATAGATCAGTGTTAGTATGGAATGAAGATAAAACAGTGCAGGGGACCGTGCTAAAGGCTTATAGACATATATTGCTATAGGCAAGGTAAGTTGAGGTTTTGCTCTCGAAAGAAGCAGGCCATTTTAGATTTGTTCTGAGCAGTAGATTGAGTCTAATTTTGCTGAGGCATTACTGGCAGTAAAGGTAGATTCTTTAGTAATCCCAACCTCCCAAGTCAACATCATAGACCCTCTATCCTTTGCCATAGCATATCTGCCATAGCATTCTTAGTTGTTTACTTATTTGTTTACATATTTCGTACATCATTATTCCTTTAATTACCACTAGATTTTGATTATTGTTTTTGCCATAGCATTAATTACACTTCATTATAATAACTTGACCATTTTATACCTAACTGATCCCTGTGGAGACGATCTTACTTATCACATTATTACTTGATTATATGTGTATACTTGCACAATTCGCATATCATTTCACACGCGACAATAAGGTTGCTAAAAACCTAGAGGGGGTTGTGACCTTTGATTACATTGTCTACTCCAAGAGAAATTTGGATGATTCTATCCTCCTGGATTATAGTTATTGCTATAAGGGTTATTTTGAGGTTTAGAATTGTTACCCATAATGTAACACCCCAAACCGGGCTTATACGTTATGGTCGAATCTGGCGTGCCATATCAAAGTGTCTTTCAAAATAGGACTTGTTGGTAAATATTCGCTTCTAGGTTTAAAAACCCCTTTATTATTATTATTTAACAAATCATCTATTAAAAATTTTGCCTTGTTATCTGCTATTGTTATAAAAGGTTGATCTAAAATCACGAAAGTTTTTGAAAACTCTAATGTTTAAATTTCGTGTCTTTGAAAACAATAATTATTTTGAGAATTCGTCTTCTCCTAAACTAGAAGTTTAAAATAAGTAAGCAAAAGCCCAATTAAAAATTTAAACAAACATAAATAGTCTTATTACATAAACAAAACCCAACACAAACAAAACCCAACACAAAATATAAACTTAAAATAAAAGCAAGTGTAAAACAACTGCAGTTGTGTGACCACCTCCGAGTCCCTCGCAACACCAAATCGCCTATGGCTGAGGATTACCTATTCAGTTAAAAGGAAAGTGTGAGTTTACGAAAACTCAGTGTGTAATCCCCTATCAGTCAGTCAGTATACAACATACAGAAACAGTCTGGGCCTGAGCCCTATTCAAGAACAGTACAGTGTGGGCCTTAGCCTAATACAGTAACAGTGTGGGCCTTAGCCCAATACAGTAATAGTACAGTGCA
>JABEZY010272806.1:0-10711 GCA_013467495.1 Gossypium gossypioides
CAGTATTGCTTTATGACGAAATTTTTACGAGAATCATGTTGAATAAGCTCATAAATGTGAACTAAAGAGAGTTCAGTGGTCAAAAAATTAGTAATGCAAACAGAGTTGAGTATAGTGTAACAAATGAGCTCAGTTTTAAAAGAAATATTAGATTGTTTTAAAGATTATATGGATTATGTAATGTCACGGTTAAAGAAGAAGTTAAATTTGATGAGACAAAATATTCAGGTATGATATCTAAAGAATGTATGTATTAACTGGAAGTTCTTCTGAATTGATTTTTTTAGTGAATGGAATAATGTGAGGTTCGTGATAACAAAATTAGTCAGAGAAATGATAATTAAGTGGTAAAGATGCCTGTGTGTGATGATTACAATCAAAATGAACACGATAATCTTTTCTGGATATTCTATATATTCTTTTATCCTCAGAGATATGTGTATAGTTGTTCAATTTCTAATGGAGTTCTTATGTTATGAGAATGTTAGCTAATTATGATGTTAAACGAAAACCCTGTTAGTCTGATCGGTTTATGATCGGTTATTGTTCTATTTTGCATGCATATTTAAAAAGTATATTGTTTTGCTACGATGAAATTTCAGAGCTGAAATGTGGTGATTTTGGTATCTGGACTTCATCAAGTCAAGAAAATACTCGGCCAATATAAGAACACTTGCAAGTGATCCCATCTGAGTTGGAGATCGTAAAGCAAGACTTTGAAAAGAGGAGTTCGAAGTTGGAAAAAAGATAGAAAAGTTGAAAGAGGAAAAGATTCAGCTAGGAATAGATGTCGACGTCCAAAAGTTAGAAGCTGAGAAGATGAGAAAGGGAAAGAACAAGGCTGAGGAAGACTTGGACAGTCTAAAAATAGAATATAAGAAGCTGCATTTGTCAATGAGAACTGTCGGGTTGGGTAAAACATCGGAACAATGGCGGCTAGAAATCTGAGAAGAAAATATTAGAGCTAATCAGTAGGAAAAGAAATTCCAAGATGCTCGAGTCCGAGAAGATGCTCTAAAAAGGTATTTGCTAGAAAGCCAAAATGAAAAGGTTAGGTTGAGAGCTCGGGTAGTAGAATTAGAAAGGTCGTTGCATCAATATCGTAGTCGTAACTCTGTAATTGAGTTGAAAGCAAGCCTGAATAAGATTGAAGAGTTGAAGGGAAAGATAGAATAGCTCGAGGCCGCACTGTAAAACTGTGAACTTCGAGTCGAGCTTCTTGAAACGAACAATGAACACTGGAAAGAGCAACTCCAACGCTCTTAAGGTCAGATTAAAGATAGAGACCACATCATGGGCGAAGCTGTGACTCAAGTACGGGAAGTAGTCGACCATTTGCAAACCCTAGCAGTTCAAGCCGACATGTTAAGCTTAAAATACGAATCAGAATCAGATCGGGGCCGAGAATTAGCTTGGCTTCTTAGAAAAGTCAAGGATTTGAGTATTAGAGCAATGCCGTATATGTAAAATATATCTGTTTTATGTAAAGAGATTTGTTTTCTAGTAAAGTTGTTCTAATAAAATTAAATCAGAATCAATGCCTCTTTTTGCATTCATTTCATTCATCAGCATTACATGTCATCATATGCATTAAATTCCATAAAAACCCCTAATTAATCGAAATTATGACAGTTACCTTGGAAACCAACAAGAATTTGCCAACCGAATATTGTTACGGTACCCGTTGTAAAACCAAAGTCATGGATCAAAGGTTAGAGAGACTGAAACAAATTTAGAAAGACATGAAAGCTCAGTTGCAAACGCAGCTACAGGAATAATTAGCTAAGGTATAGCAAGACATGATTGATCAAATACAAGAATCCCAACGAAGTATGATAAGCCAGTTGACCTAGTTGCTGGCCGGAGGGATTAAAAAAGGGAAAAGTATTGTGGTTAACTCTACGAATGATAATGAAGACCCTACATACCCCCCAAGCTTTACCCTTGTGAATGTCCAAGCGCAACCAGATACATATCCACAAAGGGTACCCGTTACCATAAGACCTCAACAATATCAAGCCGACACCTCAGCACAGGTGAATTTTTTAACAGGTTTAGGTTCCAATCCTGGAGATAATCCGACCAATCCTGTTGTTCCAGATCTAGACAACGTGGCGGAAATGGATAAACCAATAGTAGAATTGCCAAAATAGCTAGAAGATCGGTGCAAGTGGTTGGAGGAAAAATTCAGAGCTATGGAGAGTGTTGATTACCTCTGCGGGGTTGATGCTAAGGAATTGAGTTTAGTCCCAAATCTAGTGCTCCCACCAAAATTCAAAACTCTAAAATTTGAAAAATATAATGTGACTAGTTGTCTTGATGCTCATATCATAATGTTCTGCCGAAGAATGACAAGATACGTCAATAACGACCAATTGTTAATCCATTGCTTCCAAGATAGTTTGATCGGGTCAGCTGCCAAATGGTACAATCAACTAAGCCGTGCCAAAATTAACTCATGAAAAGACTTGGCACAGGCTTTCATGAAATAATACAGCCATGTGACCAACATAACACCCGATAGAATTACGCTGCAAAACATGGAGAAAAAGCAAAGTGAAAGCTTTATGCAATACGCTCAGAGATGGAGAGAGGTAGCAACACAAGTTCAGCCATCTCTTCTGGAGAAGGAGACAACAATACTTTTTATAAACACTCTAAAATCCCCATTCATTAACCATATGTTGGGAAGTGCTACCAAGATCTTCTTAGATATAATAATGTTTGGAGAAATGATTGAAAATGCAGTAAGCAGTGGGAAAATAGACGCGGGGAAAAATGCTAAAAGGTCAGCCCCGAGAAAAAAAATAAAATGAATACCGTAAGTGCCGCAAGTGTGTATAATAAAAACTATTCAAAACTGGTCACCATAAGCCAACCAAGGACCGTGACAACTAGTCACCATGACCCTTCGAGGCAAGAATCTAACTTAAGGGCAAACACAAAAAAACTCCAATTGACACCCATCCTGATAACATATAGAGAGTTATATCAGAATTTGTTCGACGCGTATGTGGTATCCCCGTTTTACCTAAAACCCATGCAACCTCCGTTCTCAAAATGGTATGATGCAAAAGCTCAATGCGAGTACCACGCAGGAATAACGGGACACTCAATTGAGAACTGCACTGTATTCAAAAAGTTGATTGAGAAGTTCATCAAGATGGAGATTGTAAGGTTCGATGATCCCTCAGGACCTAATGTGGCAAGAAATCCGTTACTCAATCATTCTGACCAAGGGGTAAATGCGATAATTGAGAGTGGAGGAAAGAAGACCAAAACTGATGTTGCGGAAGCAAAATCCCCACTAAAATGGGTTTGGCAAAAAATGATAGGCGTAGGTTTGATCATGCAAGATTCAATAGAGAGGCCCAAAGGAGCAAGGAATTACTGTAAGTTTCACGTTAAAGAAGGTCATGAGGTCCAAGAGTGCACTGAGTTCAGGGCTCTAATGCAAAGTCTGATGGATAACAAAGAACTAGAATTTTTTGAAGATGTCAAGGGCTTGGAAGGAGGATATGTTTGTGCCTTAGAGGAAGGATCAACAGAGAAGTTCTACAAGGTCAACCACTCAGTGGTAATTATTTCACGACCAATAAATAATGAAGTAGGGACACAAGCTACGCCAAGAGTCATAATTCAGAAACCCGTGGCTTTTCTCTACAATGATAGCAAAAGGGTTCCATGAAATTATGATTGTAACGTGACGATCCCAGGAGAGGAGAACTCGGTTAGCACTTTAGAAGAGGGCCAGGATATTGGTTTCTTCACGCGCAGTGGGAGGCGTTATGACCCTAGAAGTGCAAGAACCGAGCCCATTAAAGGAAAATCCCTGGTAGTTGAGCATAAGAAAAAATGATTAGACGTGAATCACCAGTTAATGAGCCAGTAACTGAGAACGAGGCTAAGAAATTCTTGAAATTCTTGAAGCATAGTGAGTATAGTATTGTAAAACAGTTACACAAACAACCAGCTTGCATATCAGTACTAGCCTTGCTCTTAAGCTCAGATACACATCGTAGCGCGTTGATGAATGTGTTAAATGAAACTTATATCGTTGATGATATCTCTGTAAACAAGTTAGACCGTCTGGTTAATAATCTGAGTGCCTACAATTTCATCTTTTTTAATGACAATGAAATACCTGCAGGGGACATGGGATTTATGAAAGCTCTATACACATCACTACCCGCTGTAAAGGATATACATTGTCAGATGTGTTAATCGATAATGGATCTGCGCTGAACGTCTTGCCTCTATTCACACTGAATAGTTTGCCAGTGGATAGCTCTCACATGAAGACGTGCCAAAATATAGTGAGAGCATTCGATGGTATAGAAATGAGGGTGATGGAGAGGATTGAAATACCTCTATTGATTAGTCCGAACACATATAAGGTAGATTTTTTGGTAATGGATATCAAACCCTTTTATAACTATTTATTGGGTAGGCCTTGGATTCATTCGGCTAGGGCAGTACCGTCGTCATTGTACCAAAAAACTAAAATTGGTAACAGAGGGTCGATTAGTAACGATAAACGCTAAAGAGGATATCATTGCATCCGTAACTAGTGACGCACCATACATAGAAGCGAATGAAGAGGCAATAGAATATTCCTTTCAATCACTGTAATTTGTTAATGCAACTTTCATTGTCGAAGGAAATAAGATCCCAGTGCCCAAAATATCCAAAACTACGAGGATGGGCCTACAATTGACGGTTGGGAAAGGAGCCTCGCCTGGAATAAGGCTCGAAAAATACATTCAAAGAAGAGTCGAGGCACTAATGCTAATGGACAAACAAGACCGCTTTAGCTTAGGGTACAAGGCAAATACGAGACAAAAAAAGGAGTTAGAGAAGAAGCAAGAAAGAAGAAGAGCGCGACTAAGTGGGGGAGAGGTCAAATAGAAATCGATGACCTTTCCCCATATATCTAAAACGTTCGTGTCAGAGGAAATCATTTATCCCGAATGAAAGATGTCAAAAAAATAAAGCTCGGAAAGAATGTTGGGAAACTTGAGCATCAATGCCATATTCGAAGAAGGAATTGATGAGAACTTATCAAGCATTTGTCCTTATATCCCCGAAAGTGTTCTGAACAATTGGACTGCAGAAGAGATCCTTGTAATTTTTAGAACTAATTCAGAGTAATATTCAAAATACACTTATTACTCTAAGCCTGGGAGCAATAAGAATTTTTTTTTGTGAAAAAGGCATATGTCCACTATTTTTATTTTAATAAAATACATCTTTGTGTCTCATTTTGGCAAATATTCTTTTATTTTTTCCATTTCATTCATACTCATACTATACAGATAATTATTCTTAGATTCATTTATTTTTTAGGTCTTTCTTTATTCCTATAACAGGTCTTTAGATATCAATGATACGAGCGATGCTTCTGCTGACTCAGGGTCTCCTTTTGAGCAAGATATGTGTCCAGAGAAACCTCAGGACTTTGAAGATGATCGAGATTGTAACCTATCTCTTGATTTGTTAAGGATGGTAGAATAAGATGATAAACAAATCCTACCTTACAAATAGTCAGTAGAAATTGTGAGTTTGGGAGACAAACAAGAAAAAAAAAAGGTAATGATCAAAGCTTGCATCACTGCAGAGACAAAACGAGACCTCATTGAGTTACTCCAAGAATTCAAAGATGTCTTCGCATGGTCGTATCAAGACATGCCTGGTCTAAGTACTGATATCGTGGTACACCGATTTCCCATAAGGGATGAATACAAGCCAGTTCAACAAAAACTCCGAAGGATGAGGCCCTACGTCCTATTAAAAATAAAAAAAGAGGTCAAGAAATAATTTGATGCTGGTTTCCTACAAGTGGTTAAATACTCGGAGTGGGTAGCTAATATAGTCCACGTGCCTAAGAAAGATGGAAAAGCACGAATATGTGTAGACTACAGGGATTTAAATAAAGTCAGCCCGAAAGATAATTTCCCGTTGCCTCACATCGACACCTTAGTAGGCAATACGATAGGTTATTCACTATTCTTCTTCATGGATGGCTTCTCTGGATACAACCAGATAAAGATGCATCCTAAATATATAGAAAAGACCACATTCGTAACCATGTGGGGAATATTTTGCTATAAAGTAATGTCATTCGGATTGAAAATTGTGGGGGTGACATATTAAAGAGCCATGGTAACCCTGTTTCATGATATGATGCACAAAGAAATCGAGGTTTATGTCGATGATATGATCGCAAAATCCCAAACAGAAAAAGAGCATATACAAGTCTTGAGGAAATTATTCTTGAGGTTGAGAAAATTCTAGCTAAAGCTCAATCCAGCAAAATGTACCTTCGGGGCTAGGTCGGGAAAATTGCTAGGATTCATAGTCAGTAAAAAAAAATAGAGATTGACCTGGATAAAGTCAGGGCTATACAGGATTTGCCTCCACTGCGCACTCAAAAAGAAGTTCGGGGTTTTCTAGTAAGATTAAATTACATCGCCTGGTTCATTTCACAACTAACTGATAAATGCGACCCCATATTCCGTCTCCTTAAGAAACAAAACCTAGGTGTATGGGATGAGGAATGCCAGAAAAATTTTGACAATGTCAAACATTACCTGTCCAATGCCCTAGCGCTAATGCCACCTAGTCCAGATAAGCCACTGATACTGTACTTGACAATATTTGGGAATTCTATGGGATGCGTGTTTGGCCAACATGATGAGTCAAGAAGGAAAGAAATAGCGATATACTACCTCAGTAAGAAGTTCACTGAATATGAGACAAGATACTCGCTAATTAAGAAGTTGTGTTGCGCCTTAATCTGGACAACTCGAAGACTGAGACAATACATGTTGTACCACAAAACTTGGCTCATCTAAAAAATAGACTTTCTAAAGTACATGATAGAGTCGACTGCTTTGAATGGAAGAATGTCCCGATGGAAAATTTTACTTTTCGAATTTGATATAATCTATGTGAACCAGAAAGTAATAAAAGGAAGTGCAATAGCAGATTTTCTAGCCAGTAGAGCTTTAGAGGATTATGAGCTTTTAAATTTTGATGTTTCAAATGAAGATCTGATGTATGTTACGACCACTAAAGAAGGTGCTCAAGAAGAACATCCTTGGAAACTAAATTTTGATGGGGCCTCAAACGCTATGGGTAATGAAATTAGGGTTGTCTTGGTATCCCCAGACAGAGATCATTCTCATTTTACTAGTAAATTGGATTTTGATTGCATAAATAACATGGCAAAATATGAAACATACATTATAGGTATCCGTGCAGCCATAGAACGTAAGATTAAAGTACTAGAGGTATATGGGGATTTTGCGCTAGTAATCTATCAACTCAAAAGTGAATGAGAGACAAGAGATCCCAAGTTGATCGAGTATAGAAAACTGGTCCTGGAGTTAATTAAGGAGTTTGATGACATTACCTTTTGCTACCTCCCGCGAGATGAAAATCAGATGGCTGACGCCCTGGCTACTTTAGCTTCCATGGTCAAAGTGAACAAACATGATGATGTAAAACCTATCTAGATGAGTATTTATGAAGCTCCAGCCCATTATTACAACATCGAGGAAGAAGAAAAAGATGATCACCCTTGGTACCATGATATACTATGATATGTAAAGAATCGTGAATACCCTGATCAGGCAACAGAGAATGATAAAAAGACGCTGAGAAGACTGGCCAATGACTACGTCTTAGATGGGGAGATCCTATATAAAAGAAGAAACGATCAGGTGCTACTAAGATGTATGGACACTGTTGAGGTTAAGAAAATCTTGGAAGAGGTCCACGAGGGTGTTTGTGGAACACATGCTAATGGTTTTACAATGGCCAGGCAAATCATGATATTTGGATATTATTGGTCCACCATGGAAGGAGATTGTATCAATTATGCTAAGAGATACCATAAGTGCCAAATTTATAGAGACAAAATTCATGTGCCTCATTCACCTCTTCATGTCATGACTTCTCTATAGTCTTTCTCTATGTGGGGCATGGATGTCATTGGGTTGATCTCGCCAAAAGCTTTCAATGGGCATCGATTCACCTTTGTGGTCATCAATTACTTCCCCGAGTGGCCACTTCTTACGCCAATGTCACGAAGTCGGAAGTCAGTAATTTTTTGAAGAAATAGATCATATGTCGGTATGGGATACCAAAAATGATTATATCTAACAGTGCATTGAATTTAAACAACAGCATGACACTGAAGGTCTGTAGTCAATTCAAGATCAAACATCATAACTTATCACCATATCGCCCAAAAATAAATGATGTTGTGGAGGCAGCCAATAAGAACATTAAGAAGATCATGGAGAAAATGACTGAGACTTATAAGGATTGGCATGAGAAGTTACCATTTGTCATCTATGCTTATCGAACGTCTATTAGAAATACTTCGGATTCAATCAAGAAATACTTTACCTAAAAAAAAGAAAAAAAAAAGGAGAGGCCAAGGCGAAAACCTGCAACGGACGCCTTGAGACCAAAGGGGTTTTGAGTTGAAAACCCAGGAAAGGCAGCTCAAACTTAGATCGAAGATTGAACATGTGGTAGTCATGTCTACTTAGAAGGAGAAACGTTACATCTTGGGGAATCAACAAAGCACTCTAGATCTCCTAAACACATATCAGGCTCAAAATGGTCTTCAAGAAGTTTGTACAGAGAAGCTCATGTTGCGATATTAGGGGCACCTATTTTCATCTTACTCATTTTGTATTTTAGCAACGTTTGCTATTTTGAATAATCTATTCATTTCGAGCTTTGCTCCCAATAAATTTCAATCTTGTCATTGTTTCAACATTTTTCAAGCATTTTTACATTGAAATAATGATTAATGGACTAACAATATTCAAGTAAAAGGATTTTTGCATATTGCTCTGAAAGGTTTTCTAAATAGTACAAGAACTTGAAACAGGACCACTAGTTAGAACTAATCAAATCTAGGGGTGGGAAATATCTGGGAACAAATAATCTAAATTGTGATTACTTCTTTGGGTTTTCTGTCAAAGATACCAGATCTAAACAAGAAGGCATGGTAACACGTTAGTGATGGAACCTTGACGATCAACAAGCAATGTTAACCTAAGTACTAAAAAGTGGATCATTCTCAAAAGATAACATTCTGCATTCATGCAAATATCATTCATATACATCTAATTAGGAGCATTTGATTCATTCTAATCATAACATCTTAATCGCTTGGCATAAATATAGGCCTATGAAATAGATTCTACAGGTCATGTTCTCTAGAGAACGGTGTAACAGATCGGTGAAATCACAAATCCTATACCCCTGAAGTAGCAGTGGGTCGGATTGAATCTATCATAGCAAATCTTATCTCCATGAAGTTGCAGTGCAATAGATTGAAGCTAAAAAATCATATACCCCTGAAGTCGCAGTGGGTCGGATTGAAGTTACCATGGCAAATCTTATCTCCCTGAAGTTGCAGTGGAGCAGATTAAAGCTAAAAATCCTATACCCCTTAATTTGCAATGGGTCAAATTGAAGTTACGAATCTTATCTCCCTAAAGTTACAGTGGAGCAGATCAAAACTACAAATATTATCTCTCTGAAGTTATAGGGGAACAGATTAAAACTACAAACCTTATCTCCCTGAAGTTGTAGTGGAGCAGATTAAAGCTACAAATCTTATCTTGCTGAAGTTGCAGTGGAACAGGTTAAAGCTACGAATCTCATCTCCCTGAAGTTGCAGTGGAGTAGATTGAAATTACAATACCCCTGAAGTTGCAGTAGGTTAGAATGGGGCTACTTGAAAAAGAGGAGCACCAAAGAAGTCGAGATTCAACAAGACCAAACAAAATGGGACCTTATTAAAGAGGGGCAGCTGTAAAGACCCAATTTTGTCCGACCCAAAACCAAAAAATAAACAAACAAAATATAAAAACCAAAAAAATAAAAATCCAAGTCCACTTACAAAAAATAGGGCCCAATACATTACCCAAATTACAAGCCCACTAACACAAAACCCTAAGGCCCACAACATTAAGTTTTCAGAAAACTAAAAAAAACCTAGCCCTTTTGCGTCGCACCCCACACGTCAGCGTGCTCGCCGTCCGAGGCCTGATGCGCCCCTGCCACCATTGCATCAAAATGGCAAAGGTGCACTTCCCACTGTCACCGTTGACCGCGCACCGCCACCTGCAAAGAGAAAGAAACAAACAATGGCAGAAACAGTAAAAACAGTAGAAAAGAAAATAGAAAAAATAATAATCTAATGTAATATTCGGCTATAAAAGCCATAACTATCATGTATTATTTTTTTAGACAGAAAACAATAAAAAAACAGAAATCGGATACAAACATAAAGCAAAAAAATGTGATTTACTCTATTTTATTTTTTATTCAAAAAAATAAAAAATAAAAAAAAATCTTTTACCTATCTCTTTGTCACGCCACCGTCGAAGGTCTCCTCTAGTCACAAAAGCCGCCGAACCCATTAGGGTATCGTTCGGACTTCAATAAAAGGGGGATACGATAGGGTGAAATGGCAGAAAAAGGGTGAAGGCCGAAGTTTTTCCGTTCTTTTTTTTATTTTTTTAGGTGTTTGCCTTTAGATCCGAACTATAGGGTTAAAAAGGGGCTAAAAATTGAGGGTTTCAAAGTTTACCTTTAGATCCGATGACCGATGGCCACGGCGAAGTGTCAGTGGCTCAAAGGCTGAACTAAAAAAAAAATCGAGAGAAAAAAAAAGGTTTTC
>JABEZY010272811.1:0-10593 GCA_013467495.1 Gossypium gossypioides
TGTATTAATATTACAATAAAAAAATACTTTTAAATAATTAATACAATTTATTTATAAATTTTAATTCAATATATAAAACATTTTTTAAGACGGGATCCATAGTAAAACTAAAATGTTTTACACTGTTTAGTAACGTTTGATTAAAATTAAATAAAAAAAACCAAGATAAAATATTGGTTTTTTATATAAAACATTATTTTACTTAAAGATTATCTATTATTTGTATTTCTTTTTCCTCCTATAGCTTTATCTGTCTCTGATTCTTTAAAAAAAGAAGAAGAAGAATTTATTAAAAAAGAAAAAAAAAATCAAAGGTCATATAAAATTGATGTTTTAATTTTAATCGAAATTTGATTTTTAAAAAAAAGTTATTTACTATTTCTCTACCCAAGAAAATTAAATGATGGATAGAAAGTATATCTTCTTTTCTGGATTCTACTGAAATGGGGACAAAATATATAACAATTTCTTGGTGAGCCATCTGTATGTTGTGGTTGACACAAGAAGGGAGTTAGGAATTAAGGTTAAATAGCAAGTATGTTATGCCAAAACACAGGCCTTCTCCACGGCCATTCAACAAGCACTGTCTTTTAGCTATAAAACCTTAATTCAAAACATCTTCTTGAATCAAAACAAGCTAATATCTTGGATCTAAGTCTGAGTTCTAATGTGCAGGATCCAATAAATGGCAAGCACAGAGCATACTTTCAAGACTTAAAAAACATTCATGAAATTCATGATTCTTCTTATCCTTGCTTAAACCCAGAAAAGAAAGGAAAGAGTTTAGAAATCCATAGTATAAGAAAACACACTGGAAATTTTATTAGATGAAAACTCGATGATCTTACAAGGTGAAATACATATCTTTTTATAGGCAGAGGAGATAGGAACAGACAAACATCGTTACAGTACCAACTATTAATATAGTACATACTCGTGACTTATAAAGGAAAGGCAGGAAAGCAATAAAGCAAAAGTAAAGATTCTTTCTGTCCTTCTAGTAGCAAGAAGGTTTAACTGTTGGCATTACAATGAGGAAGCTGTGCATTGTCCATAGAGTTTTCACTGTTGTTATCAATATCTTTATACGTATCCTCATCCTCATACTTATCATCTTAGATTGAGCTGTTATGGAGTCTTATCCTTTCAATATCAACTTGGCTGCAGTACATAGGATACTCTTGGGACCATTCAGTGGGATCTGGAATACCATCTTTATATTCTTGAAATGCTTGAAGAATTTGTTGATAATAAGAGCCATCTGGCACAGTGTCCCATGAAGCATCAATATGTGGAGGAGGCTAAATTTCGAATGGAATAACTCGATTAAGCTGGCAAAGATATTTCTGCAGATTCCTGTATTCATTACCAGAGTGTGTGACTTCATTTGAATAGATTCTATGAATCCAGGCAGTTGGAAAGGAACCAAGTTGTGTAGCTCGTCCACATTGCATGAAATATTATGGTTTATAAAAAATGATTACAGATTCATATCCAGGAGTTCTCATTTGTTCATTTGTAATCATGTTCAACCATTGGTCAATGGGATGAAACCAGTTCAAGAATGTGAAAAAATTTTGATATTCAGGCTGGATATTTCCATGAACCGCATTACGCAGGAAATATTTGAGGTCTGAAATAGAGAAACGAATGGCTACATAGTAAAGATGAGTAAAATACCATAAGAACCATTTCAATTCTTCTAGAGCTTCAGTGAAATAAGTCCATCGGATAGGATGAATAAAAGGATAATCAGGGTGAACACCAAAGGGTTTGAGGACGAGGACTCCAAAGTTTCTGAAAACTTGGAGTTGATATTCAAACATCATGTCTCGAGTTTTTTGGTGAAAGGTTTTTTCTTCAACTAACCTCATAACTTTTGGAGGAAATTCTGGAATCAGGTTAGGTGGAATGGAGAAGGCTTGCACAGAGTTTTTTTGAAGAAGATGATGTTACTGGTCTGTACATCATCATGGGCCTAGGCTAGAAAATTCTAAATGCCATAACCTCTTTTGTTGGCCTGGTTAAAATATCTGCCAAAACATTGGTCTTTCCTTTAATGTATTTAACATCAAAGGAATATTTAGAAAACCATTCAGCCTATCTCAAAAGCTGGGGATGTGGAACAGTTTTCTGTTTGAACTTGAGCATTTGTGGAAATGAAGACATGTCCATTTCAACTAAGAAATGGTATCCAATTATATGGAACTCAAACTTTGAAATACCTTTCTTAACTGTAAGGGTTTTTTTGAATGTGGAGTGATAATGAAGTTCTGCATCAGTAAATCTTCCACTTTTAGATCCACATAGGTGTATTTTTCCTTCAAGTTCTTCAAATAGGATGACTCTTCAATATTTATCACTTGCATCTGTTTGAAGAATTCTTTTTCCATCAAAGGGGATCTGTAATGCTAACAGATGTTGTAACTTTTCTTTCAGTATTTGGATTGCTTTGGTTCGAGTCGTGCTCCGTGGAGGCGAATTTTTCTTTAACATCTTGGTGAGAGGGTTAATGTGTATAAAGATTTTAGGGATGAAATCTCTAAGATAATTAACAATTCCTAAAAATTGTTGGATTTGCTTCTTGGTTAAATCTGTATCAGGAAACTCAAGGAGTTTTTCAGCAATATGTGGTCTTGGAGAATATTTGCATTCTTTAAGATTCATTCCAAGATATTCTATCTCTGATTTGTTGATATGCATTTTCTTTTCAGAGATCATAATTCCATACTGGAATACGAGTTGACTAAACTGGTTGAGCAACTTGGAATGAGCTTCTTCATCTGGGCTGTATAAGAGAATGTCATCAATATAAACCAAGGCACTGTTCATGATTGGCTGGAAAATCCTAGTCATGGCTTTTTAAATTTTGGATGGTGCTGTTGTTAGTCTAAAAGGCATCACTTTCCACTGGTAGTGTCTGTTTGGAACATAAAACCCCGTCTTTGGCCTGTCTTCTGAAATGACTTTCAATTGCCAAAATTCAGCTTTGAGATCAAATTTGGAATAGACTTTAGCTTTGGCTAAGCTAGAGAATAATGCCTTCTTATTTGGCAGTGGGAATTTATCATCTTGAAGGAAAAGATTAAGGGGTTCATAATTTACCACCAATCTGATTTTCCCCTTATTTGTTCAGACCTTTTGTTGACATAAAATGCTTCACACACCCATTGTGAATCTGAGGGTTCAATTAAGCTTTGTCGTTAAAGATCTTCACATTCCTTTTCTGTAAAGCGGAGATGTTCAGGATTTATTCCTTGATGACTGGCTTTTGTGGGGTTTGTCTTCATTTTTTTTGAAAGGCAAAAAGATGAAGAAATTAAAATTTTTCCAGAGAGGGTTTGAGCATTTGGAGAGAAATTCGGTGTGGGAATCTGCACAGGCAACGTTTTTGAGCTTTTGGACTATTTGGAATATCCTGTCTGATTGGAAGGTAAATAATTTGGGTATTTGCACAAATGGTTGGAATTGATTTTTATATCTAAGCCCATCTAGAAGGATTCTTAGACGTTGGGCTTTAGAATAAATATCAAAACCAATGACAATATCTTTTTCTGGAAGCTTGGATCCAAGAACAGTTGTCTTAACAAAACATTCAGGAAATTGTATAGTAATAGGCTTACTTTTCATATATGTTGCAAAAGGATAATTTGCCTCCACCATTCTGATGGAATAACATCTGGGTTCATGATAGTAGAGTAGCTCTAGTGTCAAGAAATGCAATAACAGTAAGAGGCTTATTGTATTTGTCTAAATAGATCTTCATTGGGACTTGGGGAACTGGTATAGTATCCTTTGCAACAACTGATTGGTGCTGGGTTTGTTAGGCTTGCATGGCGGTCATCATGTAGATGGATGAGTTCGAAAAATCAGACTCACTGTATGGAAAGTAAGTTGGAATAGTACACAGGGTCTTTTCTGTTGGTTCATCATCTATCGAGAAAAGAGATTCGAGATTATCGTCTCTTTTGATTTGAATTCCAACTTTGTTTTTGATCTGTTGGATCAGCTTTGCACCTTTTTTGTTATTGAGATAGTTTTTTGCAAAATGCCCTTTTTTTTATTGCAAATGTTGCATCTGGATGATTTTGTACATTGAGGAGATTTTTTCCTTCTCAAATATATCCACTTTGGCTTCTATTTTCTTGAAGTTTTGGAGGATTTATTGCGTTGGAAGATAGATTTCTTGAAATGCCTTTTTTTTTTTGTTATGTATACACAAGAACGATCTTTTGGGCATTTGAACTTCAATTCAGAATCACCACAAGCTTTTTCAATCTTTTTATCTCCATAAAGATAATATTTAAAAATCTTCCTCCGGTTGTAAATATCTTCAAGAGCAATAAAAACTTCTTGTTGATCTCTCTAGCTGTAAGACTCAGAATGTCTTTGTTTTATCTCTGGAGGGCTTGATTTTCTACAACTTGTAGAGGGTCTGGGATTGAGGCAATGATTACTGGTTTGAGTTACTGTTGAGTCTTAATAAGCAGAAAAGTCGAGCCATTATTTTAACATGCCTTGATAGATTCTTTTTGCTGTAGGAACAACATTTTTTTTTGAAAAACTCTTGCTGGTTTAGATTGAATAAATCATCTGGATTGCCAACAAAATATTGATGTATGATTTGGATAGGAGTACTCAGATCTTGAAGGACCAAGAACTGCATCTGTGAATTTTGATCAATTGAATTCCACCAATCTCTTAATATTCCTGTAAACCTAGAAACAAATTCCAAGAGAATGTTGTAGTTACTTTCTTCTATAAGCTTTCGGGTGTCAAGCCAAGAATGAAGTTCTTGAATTCTGACTGGCCACTTTTCTGGTGGAATGTCATCAAGTGTGAAAGTCATCCGACCAATGGATGGTTCTTTTGTGGTTATTGGAGTTTGAAATGACTTTTATCCTTGTTGAGTTTCATCTGCTATCGGTTCATTATTAGAAACTACCTCAATCTTTAGTTGAGCTTGGGCAATTATTTTAAAATTCTCGCCTGACTCATTTTCTGAGGAGGAATCTAAGGAGGAGTCTGTTGATATTTCAATAGATGATGGCTTTGTTTGAGAATTGTTTTCTTCTTTTGATAGCTGAATAACTAAAATTCTTGGTACTAGATTGTCTTGACAATATTTTAAAAAAGATGACAAATGATTATTCTGGTGTTGTATCATCAAGGATTTGGAAGTTTGCTTCGAAAGAGGAGAAGATGAGGGCGAATATTCAATTATGGGTCTCTTTCCTAATTGTTTAGATTCATACATGAAAGATTTTTCCTCTTGAATCTTCTTTGTTTCAGCTTTTTCTTTAGCTTCTTTCTTTTCTTTCTTCATTTTCTTTTTTATCTGCATATGAAGCTCATAGAGACTTGGTTTTTTCTTTTCAGGAACTACAGGAAACTTAATGAAAGCTCCGTCTGATGGAGGAATGCTTTGTATGATTGAAGGAAATAGTAAGAATTCTATATCAGAATCTCTAGGACTTATTTTTTTGCGGAGGAATTCATCCTGTTTCCTTCAAAGTTTTAATCTGATTTTTCAGCCTTTGAATTTCTTTATCCCTTTGTGTGATATGGGAAAAGAAATCTTGTCCTAGAGCAGCCGTCTCTCTAGCAACTTCTTTTAAGCGTTTCTGCAGAAGAGCAATTAAGTCTTTAACCATATTGGAGTTGTCATCGAGCTTAGCTTCCACTGTTGAGACTTTTGAATCCAGATGGGAGACTTTAGAATCTAGTTTCTTGATAGCCCTATTTTGTGCTATGGCATTTTCAGTTTGCCAGTTCAAGGCAGCTTCTACAACACTGATTTTTGTGGGTTTTCCTAATTCATCAATTTGAAGTTTGGAAGGAATTTTAGAGGTATGTGTATACCCCTGTTGGGTAAATTCTTGTAAAGGTGGAAATTCTTGTTCGTATGATATATCTATAGAATGATACATTCATACAGACTTCTTTTTACCAGGTTTAGATCTTCTATGATCCATGCTGTCTATCCAGGCATCAAAGCGATCATTTGCACATAACTCACACGTACAGTTAAGAGCCCATGGACAATGTCCTGTTTCGGGATCTCTAACCATATAGTGTGGTTTTTCATCAGCAGTAAAGCTCTCAATAAGTTTTCTTTCCATGGGCTCTTAACCTTTACAAGAATTTACCCAATAGGGGTATACACATACCCCTAAAATTCCTTTCAAACTTCAAACTAATGAATCAAGAAAACCCACAAAAATCAATGCTCCAGAAGCTGCCTTGAACTAGCAAACTAAAAATGCCATAGCACAAAATAGGGCTCTCAAGAAACTAGATTCTAAAGTCTCCTATCTGGATTCAAAAGTCTCAGCAGTAGAAGCTAAGCTCGATGACAACTCCAAGATGGTAAAAGACTTAATTGCTCTTCTGCAGAAATGCTTAAAAGAAGTTACTAGAGAGACAGTTGCTCCAAGATAAGATTTCTTTTCCCATATCACACAAAGGGATAAAGAAATTCAAAGGCTAAAATATCAGATTAAAATTTTGAAGGAAACAGGACAAATTCCTCCGCCAGAAATGAGTCCTAGGGATTCTGATACAAAATTTTTGCTATTTCCTTTAATCAGACAAAGCAGTCCTTCAGACGGAGCTTTCATTAAGTTCCCTACAGTTCTTGAAAAGAAAAAACCAAGTCTACATGAGCTTCATATTCAGATAAAAAAGAAAATGGAGAAAGAAAAGAAAGAAATTAAAGAAGAAATTGAAACAAAGAAGATTCAGGAGGAAGAATCTTCTCAGCATGAATCTAAACAATTTGGAAAGAGACCCATAATTGAAGATTTTCCCCCACCTTCTCCTTATTCGAAGCAAACTTCCAAATCCTTGATGATACAACACCAGAAGAATCCTTTGTCATATTTTTTAAAGGATTAACAAGACAATCTAGTATCAAGAATTTCAGCTATTCAACTATCAAAAGAAGAAACAATTCTCAAACAGAGCCATCATCTACTGAAATATCAACAGACTCCTTCTCAGATTCCTCCTCAGAAGATGAGTCAAGCGAGAATCCTAAAAGAATTGCCCAAGCTCAACCAAAGGTTGAGGTAGTTTCTGATGATGAACTGATGGCAGATGAAAACTCGATAATCTTACAAGGTGAAATACATATCCTATTATAGGCAAAGGAGATAGGAATAGACAAACATAGTTATAATACCAACTATTAATATAGTACACACTCGTGACTTATAAAGGAAAAACAGGAAAGCAATAAAGCAAAAGTAAAGATTCTTTCTATCCTTCTAGTGGCAAGATGCTTTAATTGTTGGCATTAGAATGAGGAAGCTATGCACTGTCCATAGAGCTTTCACTGTTGTTGTCAATATCTTTACACATATCCTCATCCTCATACTTATCACCTTGGATTGAACTGTTATGGAGTCTTATCCTTTCAATCTCAACTTGGCTACAATACATAGGATATTTTTGAGACCATTTAGTGGGAGTTGGAATATCATCTTTATATTTTTTAAGTGCTTGAAGAATTTGTTGATAATAAGGGCCATCTGGCACAGTGTCCCATGGAGCATTAATATGAGGAAGAGGCCAAATTTCGAATAGAATAACTCAATTAAGCTGGCAAAGATATTTCTGCAGATTTCTGTATTTATTATCAGAGTGTGTGACTTCATCTGAATAGATTCTATGAATCTAGGTGGTTGAAAAGGAACCTAATTGTGTAGCTCGTCCACATTGCATGAAATATTGTGGTTTATAGAAAATTATTACAGCTTCATATTTAGGAGTTTTCATTTGTTCATTTGTAATCATGTTTAACCATTGGTTAAGTGGATGAAACTAACTCAAGAATGTGAAATTTTTTTGATATTCAAGCTGGATATTTCCATGAACTGTATTATGCAGAAAATATTTGAGGTTTGAAATAGAGAATCGAATGGCTACATAGTAAATATGAGTAAAATACCATAAGAACCATTTCAATTCTTCTGGAAATTCAGTGAAATAAGTCCATCGGATAAAATGAATAAAAGGATAATCAGGGTGAACACCAAAGGGTTTGAGGACGAGACTTTCAAAGTTTTTGAAAATTTAGAGTTGATATTCAAACATCATGTCTCGGGTTTTTTGGTGAAAGGTTTTTTTCTTCAACTAACCTCATAACTCCTAAAGGAAATTCTTGATTCAAGCTAGGTGGAATGGAAAAAGGCTTGCACAGAGTTTTTTGAAGAAGATGATGTTACTGGTCTGTACATCATCGTAGGCCTGGGCTGGAAAATTCTGAATGCCATAACCTCTTTTGCTGGCCTGGTTAAAAGATCTGCCTAAACATTGGTCTTTCCTTTAACACAACATCAAAGGAATATTTAGAAAACCATTCAGCCCATCTCAAGAGCTGGGGGTGTAGAATAGTTTTCTGTTTGAACTTGAGCATTTGTGGAAATGAAGACATGTCCATTTCAACTAAGAAATGATATCCAATTAGATGGAACTCAAACTTTGAAATAACTTTCTTAGCTGAAAAGATTTCTTTGAATGTAAAGTGATAATGAAGTTCTGCATCAGTAAATCTTCCACTTTGAAATACCAGAAATTGTTGGATTTGCTTCTTGGTTAAATCTGCATAAAAAAACTCAAGGAGTTTTTCAGCAATATGTTGTCTTAGAGAATATTTGGCTTCTTTAAGATTCATTCCAAGATATTTATCTCTGATTTGTTGATATGCATTTTCTTTTCAGAGATCATAATTCTATACTAAAATACGAGTTGACTAAACTGGTTGAGCAACTTGGAATGAGCTTCTTCATCTAGGTTTTATAAGAGAATGTCATCAATATAGACCAAGGCACTGTTCATGATTGGCTGGAAAATCCTAGTCATGGCCTTTTGAAATTTGGATGGTGCTGTTGTTAGTCCAAAAGGCATCACTTTCCACTGGTAGTGTCTGTTTGGAATATAAAACCCTGTCTTTGGCCTGTCTTCTAAACTGACTCCCAATTGCCAAAATCCTACTTTGAGATCAAATTTGGAATAGATTTTAGCTTTGGCTAAGCTAGAGAATAATGCCTTCTTATTTGGCAGTGGAAATTTATCATCTTGAAGGAAAAGATTAAGGGGTTCATAATTTACCACCAATCTGATTTTCCCCTTATTTGTTCAGACCTTTTGTTGACATAAAATGCTTCAAACGCCTATTGTCAATCTGTGGGTTCAATTAAGCTTTGTCATTGAAGATCTTCACATTCGTTCTCTGCAAGGCGGAGATGTTCAGGATTCATTCCTTGATGACTGGCTTTTGTGGGGTTTTTGTCTTCATTCTTTTTAAATGGCAAAGAGATGAAGAAATCAAAATTTTTCCAGAGAGGGTTTGAGCATTTAGAGAGAAATTTGGTGTGGGAATCTACACAGGCAATATCTTTGAGCTTTTGGACTATTTGGGATATCTTGTCTGATTGGAATGTAAACAATTTGGGTATATGCAGAAATGGTTGGAATTGATTTTTATATCTAAGCCCATCTGGAAGGATTCTTAGACGTTGAGCTTTAGACTAAATATCAAAACCAATAACAATATCTTTTCTTAGAAGCTTGGATCCAAGAACAGTTGTCTTAACAAAACATCCAGGGAAAAATTGTATGGTAATAAACTTACTTTTCAGATATGTTGCAAAAGGATAATTTGTTGCTGAGTTGAAAAATGTTGTATGAGGCCTCCACCATTATGATGGAAGAACATCTGGGTTCATGATAGTAGCAGCAGCTCCAGTGTCAAGAAAGGCAATAATAATAATAGGCTTACTGTATTTGTCTAAATAGATCTTCAGTGGGACTTGGGGAACTGGTATAGTATCTTTTGCAACAACTGATTGGTGTTGGGTTTGTTGGGCTTGCATGGCGATCATCATGTAGATTGATGAGTTCGAAAAATCAGACTCATTGTCTGGAAAATAAGTTGGAATAACACACAGGGTCTTTTCTGTTGGTTCATCATCTATCGAGAAAATAGATTCAAGATCGTCTCTTTTGATTTGAATTCCAGCTTTATTTCATATTTGAGTTTTTAGATTGCATTTGTCTTTGTTAAACAACCAACCCAATTTTATTTTCCAATTCAATATGAATTAATTTTGGACATAGTTTAAGAAAAATTCACGTGAAAAAGTGAATTTAATTATAATTAGAGCTTTCATATGGATTAATGGACAAAAAATGATATTGCGAAATGAAACAATCAACATAATGTGAATTTGATATATGAACTTTGATTTGTGTAATTATATACATAAAATTTGAATTTTGGTTTATACGTATACATAAAATTTTGATTTTAATTTAATTATACATATTTAAAGAAATAAATAGGTAAATTTATTTTCATATTGGATTGATATAATTGTTTGTGTATGCAATATATCAATGTAAAATTGTGCGAATTTGAAAATTGTTATTAGTGATTTGTGAAAATTAAACCAAATCAAAATTTTATGTATAAAATTGCACAAAATCAAAGTTCATGTATGACATTACACATTGGATCAAAGTTCATGTATAGTTTTGCTATTTATTCCTAAAAAAATTATTATTTGATACTTTGGTGATGTATATTTT
>JABEZY010272826.1:0-14401 GCA_013467495.1 Gossypium gossypioides
TTGCATTTTATAACTCAGTAAATCCTAGCCTATTTTATCCTTAATTTTGCTATCTTTTTGCATTAATGTTGCTGCATGATTTAATTCAAGATTGCATCCAGAATTGTTGCCGCACCTGATAGCTATCCGAATAAGAACTAAAAATGCCTGAGCTGTCTAGATAGTATAACCAACCTGTACGTCCAAGGATAAAATAATTCTGAGGAAAGAACACCTGTATTGTTGGAGGAGCACATAAAAGGTTGACGTGCGATAAAAAAGGAGAGCTTTTTCTTGACCATCATCATATTCATCCTACCTTAAAGCTTGCGGCTATGGCAGCTTAAGCCTCTCTCGAGTGAGCCAACATGAAAATTGATGCAGAGTAGCTTCTGACGAGGAGACCTAAGTGCGGGACAAGAGGGAATAGAGAGATTTAGTTGAGTTGTTAAGGAATAATATTCTTCACTCAATTCTTTCTTATTTCTTTCTAAATGTTGGTGATTACCCTCTATTTCTGTTTTTATGGAAGTACACATGAATTCTTGGTTAAATGTTATCTTATTCAATCTTGATTTTATTGTTTAATCTTGGGGTTTGAATATGTCTTAACACAGAAGTGTTATTGCTGTCACTGGAAAGTGCAGTGACAGTTTGTGCCAACAAGTATTACAATGGAAGTTGAGAGAATATTAGAGGAATTTTGTCCACTTGTTCTTAATAGTGTCATATTGCCATCATAAAAAGGTGGGGTTAATGTGCATGTTTAAGTCTCAGATTAAACAGAGGAGTGATGCTTGGCAAGATATGCATTGAAATTTATTGCCTCGACTATCACCTATTCTTTTATACCTTGTGAGTATTTAGTATTTTACTGAAGATTCATGTTGGGGATCCCAATTTATCATTTTCATATTTTATTTTATTGTTTTCAAATTGTTCCTCCGACAACTATCCTCACAATTTATCTCGCTTCTATATAGTTATCACAATGGCATTAATAGACAAAAGATAACCATCCCTGTGGGATCGATATCCAACAGACTCACATCTTTCTACTACTTGCATCGACAGTGTACACTTGCACATCATTGCTGTGACGATAAATAGTCGATCAAGTTTTTCTGCCATTGCCGGGGATGTCGTTTGTTTGAGGTTTATTTTTGTTTTTGTGTGTTTTGCACTATATTTTCCCTATATAATATTTAGTATTCACTAACTAATTTTTTCTTTGTTGCTATTTCTTCAACTTCGTTTTAGGTGTTTTATAACCCGAAGCAAGTCAAATTTTCTTGCCGATTTTGATCTAGAAATTGAAAGGACTGTTCGAAGTAGACTTTGTAAACAAAGAAATATGGCTCTAATAGGGAACATTGCAACCATACCCCAGATGCAACAGCAAAATGCTAATAACCCATTGTTGCCACAAGATGCTCACATACAAAATAGGACTATACGAGATTTTGTAGTACCTGTCTTGGACGATTTATAACTTGGAGTTGTTAGACCAGCAATCCAAGTTGGGAATTTTGAACTCAAGCCAGTAATGTTTCAAATGCTGAATTCTAATGGACAATATGTTAGACTGCCACATGAAGATGCGAGAGAACATTTTAAATATTTTTTATTGATCTATGCTTCTTTTAGTCAACAAGGCGTTCCTGATGATGCCTTGAAGATGCAATTATTTCCTTATTCCTTACAGGGAAGAGCCCGTACTTGGTTTTTTGGGCTACCTGCCGAATCAATTACTTCTTTGGATGCACTAGCAGCACAGTTTGTTTTGCGTTTAACCCGCTGATATTACCGGTTATCATCAGCTAGATGATGAAAATCTTCACACCATATGGGAACGTTATAAATCCTTACTTCGACATTGTCGCATGCACGACCTTCAACCAGAAACAAAAATTGAGATTTTGTATAATGGGCTAATTTCAATACAAGGAATCTTGTCGACACATCAGCTAATGGACCTCTACTAGGTTGTAGTTATAATGATGTTGTGAGAATTCTTGAGAGAATTGCTCAGAATGATTATTAATACCTTATCTCCAGAGCTGCACAAGCAAAAACTACTCCAGGAGTTATTGACTTGGATGCAATAATGGCACAAAGTGCTCAAGTTGCTTCTCTCACAAACATGATTAAAAATATGCAAGGGACTAGTGGCGTTGCATCCATACAAGTTGCTCAGCAATTTGATGTTCCTATTTTTTGTTGTAAGATTTGTAGTGACAACCATAACTATGAAGATTGTCCACAACATGCAGAGATGTTTGTTATATTGTTAACATTCACAACAATTCTTATGGTAACTCTAACAAAAACTCTACATGCAACCAACCATTTTGGGGAACTTAGAATGCTGGACAAAATGCTGCAACATTCAAATATGGGAATACATCTATTCAGGGTAATTATAATTCAAGACAAAGGAATTATAATGAACAACAGTAGAGCTAAAATCAGCACATTCAGATGCATCCATAACAAGGCTAGACTTATCCACACCAAAATTTGATGCAGCCACAACAATCTTCAATACCGAATTAGCATGTTCAAGGACATCGACAACAATCTTACACTCAATCTTCTACTTCTGACCCATTAGCAACTCTTGAGGCGTTAATGCGGGAGCATATTACTCGTACGGAAGCTATCATACAAGGGAATTCATCTTCCATTCGAGCATTGGAGGCACAATTAGGAGAATTTGCTTCAAATCTGAATACTCGAGCACCAGGCTTATTACCCAGTGACACGAAAAATCCCAGTCCGAGGGGGAAAGAACATTGTAAGGCTATCACTCTTAGGAGTGGTAAATAAACTGGTGAACCGTTTATAGACACTATTGTAGCACCTGAAGATATGGATGGAGTGATCACTGGTGAAAAGTTGAATCTGAAGAGGTTGTCGATGCTTTAGACAAAGAAGTTCCACAATTTGTCACTCATATGCCTAATGTCCAACCTTCATAACTGTCGACACAATCAAAGGTTTCGGTGCAAGCAAATGTACCTTTACCTTTACCTTTCCCACAAAGATTCCATAAGAATGAGCATAACAAGCAGTATCAGCAGTTCTTGGGCACACTAAAGCAACTGCAGATCAATATTCCTTTAGTTGACGCTCTGGTACAAATTTTGAGTTATTGGAAATTTTATGAAAGGCCTGTTCTCCAAGAAGAAGAAACTCACTGATATTGAAATTATTACACTCACAAAAGGCTATAGTGTTGTGTTGACAAATAAGTTGCCCCCTAAATTGAAAGATGCTGGGAGCTTTACCATCTCATGATCAATTGGCAATCATTATTTGGGTAAGGCTTTATGCGACTTGGGAGCTAGCATTAACCTAATGCGACTATCTACTTTTAGAAAGTTGGGAATTGGTCACATGAAATCTACTATTGTGACATTACAACTAGCTGATCGATCCTTGGCTCAACCTGAAGGGCAAATCAAGGATATCTTAGTTCGTGTATATAAATTCATTTTTTCGGTTGATTTTATCATACCTGACTGCGAGGCAGACAAAGAGGTTCCCATAATCTTAGGACGACCATTTTTAGCCACCGACTGAACTCTTATTGATGTTTACAAAGGTGAACTAACAATGCGACTTAATGATGAGCAAGTCACCTTCAGTGTTTTTGAATCAATTCAATGCAAGGACAAAAAAGAATGTCATAATGTCGATGTGTTAGATAATCTAATTAAGGAAGGATTTAATGACCAAAGCACAGTACTTTCTGAAGATTTTGCAATGACATTTGACGCCGAGTCCATAGACGAATGTGACAACATGGTTGAAGCTAATAATCTTGAACTCAAGCATGGATGGCAGATTGAACCCTTGGACTTAGCCAACAGAACAACTCTAATTTTCAAGCCATCTATTGAAGAAGCTTCTACTCTAGAATTGAAACCACTACCTCCTCATCTTAAATATGTCTTTCTGGGTGATCACAATACTCTCCTAGTTATTGTCTCTGCAACACTGGATGTAACTCAAGAAGAGAAATGGGTCCATATTTTCAAGCAACATAATTGAGCTATTTCTTGGAGTACTGTCGATATTCAAGGTATTAGTCCTTATTTTTGCATACACAAGATCAAGTTGGAAGATGAAGGCAAGTAATTGATTGAACAACAAAGAATTTTAAACAAGAAGATGAAGGAAGTTGTCAAGAAGGAAATCATAAAATGGCTTAATGCTAGAATTATTTACCCGATTTCTGATAGCAATTGGGTAAGTCCAGTGCAATGTGTATCGAAAAAGAGTGGCATCACTGTGGTTCACCATGATAAGGATGAATTAATTCCTACACGCATTCCCACGGGATGGAGTTTGTATGGATTATCGCAAATTGAAAGCGGCCACAAAGAAGGATCACTTCCCATTTCCTTTCATTGACCAAATGTTGGATCGGCTTGTTGGAAAGACCTATTATTGCTTTTTAGACGGCTATTCTGGGGACAATCAAATTGCTATTCTGGAGGATCAGGAGAGAACAACCTTCACCTGCCCCTTTAGTACTTTCGCTTTTCACCGTATGCCTTTCCGTCTTTGCAACACATCAGCCATATTTCAAATGTGCATGATGGCAATATTCTCAGATATGATTGAATACTATTTAGAGGTTTTATAGGATATTTTTCAGTGTATGGGAATCATTTTGATAATTGAGCTGATAATTTGGATAAACTATTGAAGTGATGTAAGGACACACATCTTGTCCTGAATTGGGAAAAATGTCATTTCATGGCAACTGAGGCATTCTATTAGGCCATCGTATCTCTAATAAGGCATTCAAGTAGACAAAGCTAGGGTGGAAATCGTTGAGAAATTACCTCCACCAACAAACGTGAAAGGTATTCGTAATTTTCTTGGACATACGAGGTTTTACTGAAGGTTTATTAGAGATTTTTCAAAAATCGCAAAGCCTTTATGCTCATTGCAGGAACAAAATCAAAAATTCTTCTTTGATGATGCATGTCTAGATGCCTTTATTCAGTTAAAAAAATAGCTAGTGAATGCACCCATTATCATTGCACCAGATTGGTCTCAACCTTTTGAAGTTATGTGTGATGCAAGCGAATTTGCTGTGGGTGCGGTTCTAGGACAACGAAAGGAAAAAATATTTCACGCCATCTATTATGCTAGCAAAACTCTTACAGAGACTCAATTCAATTATACTACCATAGAGAAAGAGTTGCTGGCTGTAGTCTTTGCTTTTGACAAGTTTCGTTCCTACCTTGTCAGTGCAAAGGTTATTGTATTTACAGATCACTCGGCGTTGAGATATCTCTTTGCGAAAAAGGATGCCAAACCAAGACTGATACGTTGGATACTACTATTGCAAGAATTTTACATCGAGATAAAAGACCGTAAGGGTTTAGAGAATCAAGTTGTAGACCATCTGTCTTGATTGGAAGTTGCTAGCGAAGACGAAAACATGCTTCAAATTGTCGACGCATTCCAAGATGAGAAGTTTTTTGCTGTAGATGTAACTCATTGGTATGTGGATTTTGTTAATTATCTAGTGTGTGGAAAACTCCCATTAGGTGTCACAGGCCATAAAAAAAATTCTTCATGATGTAGTGAAGTACCATTGGAACGAGTCGTATTTATTTAGGGTATGCATTGACAACATCATTCGACGTTGTGTTCTGGAAGAGGAGATGCTTTCAATCCTGAAGCATTGTCATGATGCTCCTTATGGAGGTCATTTCGGTGGTATGAGAACTGCTGCTAAAGTTCTCCAATCAGGATTCTACTGGTCATCATTATTCAAAGATGCCCACAATTTTGTGAATCAATAGGATAGGTGTCAACACACCAGTTCTATATCCTGACACAATGAAATGTTGTAGCAGCCAATTATGAAGGTTGAATTATTTGATGTTTGGGGTATTGATTTTATGGGACCATTTGGAAATCTTTATATATTAGTAGTTGTTGACTACGTCTCGAAGTGAGTTGAAGCTATTGCAGTCCCAAAGGATGATGCATAGACAGTGCTAAAAAATTTTCACTAGCATATACTCACCCACTTCGGCACACCAAAGGCGTTGATTAGTGATCAGGGTACACACTTTCATTGCAACCAAGTGTCAACCGCACTGAAGAGATATAGAGTTAATCATAGAATGGCTACTACTTATCATCCGCAAACCAATGGACAAGTCGAAGTATTGAATCGACAAATTAAGAACATTCTTGAGAAGGTTGTAAACCCTTCGAGGAAAGATTGGTCTTCCCAATTGGATGACATTTTATGGGCATTGCGGACAGCATACAAAACTCCATTAGGGATGTCACCGTATCAATTGGTTTTTGGGAAAGAATGCCACCTGCCAGTCAAACTGGAGCACAAAGCAATGTGGGTAATTAAGCAAGTGAACATGGACTATGAAGCAGCTGGAAAGAAAAGGCCATTGGATGTCACCGAATTAGAGGAGATTAGGAGAAATGCCTTTGAAAACATTGTGATTTATAAGGAAAAGACCAAACAATGGCATGACAAGATTATTTTACAGCGACAATTTATCGCGAGTCAACAAGTTTTATTATTCAATTCTCGACTTAAATTGCACCTAGGTAAATTGCGTTCATGTTGGTCTAGACATTTTGAAGTTGTCGATGTATTTCCTCATGGTGCAGTCATAATTCGAGATTTACGTGATAGACACCAGTTCATAGTAAATAGACAGAGGAAATACTATTTTGGCAATAGTGATCAAAAGCAGGTAGAGACCATTAAATTGGTCGAACAGTTTTAATTTTTAATTATTACTCTGTGATTTTAGTTTATTTTATTTATGTTTTGTTAAAATTTATTTTCCTTCCTTTTTCCAGAATAATTAGGTACCATTGTCAACGCATTGAAATTTTACTGTTAACGCATTCCGTAATTCTTTACTACCATTTATAACTCATTAGAATTTAGGGAAATTCAGATTCCACCGTTGGATAAAAAATCACTCCGTTGTTGGTCCTTCAGAGCGGGCATAATTTCTATTGGACACAACTATTCCTGCTAGCTTTATATCTCTCAATAAAACAACACGCCTCTCCATCTTCCTCTTTCACTCACTATAAATCTCCCTCCAGTGTACTAACTGTAATACATTCAAGCAACCATTTTTATTTCCTTTCTCTTCTCAAGATCATATCTTTCCAACTTCAAAGCATTTTCCCTCAACAAAAGATGGCAAAAACGAGAGGATCGATCAAGAAAGCCATTAAATCTGTTGAAGAACATGCGTCCTCTACTACCTCAGTTCGTGAATCGGAATCCCTCAGGCCAGTGTAGAAAAAGGAGTCAGTAATCTTTTTGAATAAAGAGGCAAAGGAACGATTTTAAGACAACATGTTGAAGCAAAACTTCCAACCCGAGTAGGGCATTTCCCTTTCGTAACAACAAGATTTGGGTAAGAAGGTCTACAAAACCATTTCGAAGATAAAGTGGGAAGCCTTTTGCACCCTTCCTAGAAGCTATTCCCCTTCACTGGTGCGTGAGTTTTATACTAACCTTTATGATCATGAGTTAGAGTTCATTTTTATTCGAGAAGGTTTAATACCATGGGACACTAAAAAAATCAACGAGATGTACAACACCAAGGTGGATGTAGACGAACTTCGAGTTCATTGAGGATATCACAGATGGAAAATAAGACATGTTGGTGAAAGACTTGTGTGTCGAAGGAGCATTGTGGATAGGTTCCCATCAAAAGAATTATATGATGCACAGTTGCTTCCTGACGCTGCAAGGCAAAATCTAGTTTCATTTTGTCAACTGCAGGCTAAATCCCTCCATTCACAGCACCCTCGATAGAATATGTCTGATACATTCTATTGTCAAGGGCAGAAAGATTGATGTCAGTGTAATACTCTACCAGGAAATTTCTGACTGCGCAGTAAGGTAGACTAGAATCTTGGTTTTCTCATCATTGGTGATATTATTGTACCAACAAAGAGGAATTATGCCCCGTGATGGTGAGAAAGTCCTAGATAACAAGGGTTCGATCAATGAAGCCTCCTTAGAAAGAATGACTCATGGCGAAGATACGCTGATACTGAAGGAGGCAGAACAAGAAAGACGAGGAAGGGTAAAACCAAAACTGGCAGCAAAGGAACAAACCTTAATGCAGAAACATCATTATGGCAGAAAATAAAATATGTGGACAAAATGGTCAATTCCATCAAAAATAGGCAGATCAGGCTTATCGCTACAATAGAGGATATGGAGAAATCCCAGAATTTGTTTTATGCTTATACCCAAGCCTAGAACAGTTCTATTGTAGCCAGATTAAACCAATTGAGCCCATGCCCACTACCGAAATTCTAGTGTTTCCACCAATCATTCGAAATTATGAACTCTCATCCACGGATGACGACTTAGAATTCCCTCCTATTGTATAGATCTTGAATAATGACAAAGAAGAGGGATCCAAAGACATTGAAGAATACCTGCGAAAGATTGATAGCTTGTTCGAGGATGATATTTTTACTGATCAAGAAGACACTGTTGTTGAGAAGGAAATTGCTACTACAAAAGAGGAAGTTGTTGCTGAAGAAGAAGTTTCTAAAATTGAAAAAGAAAAGGAAGAGGAAGATTCTATTGTGAACATTGTCACCACACCCGAGTCTGTGGGTGCAAATATTGATAAATTAGAGTGATTTGGAGCGAGACGGTGGAAGTTACTGAGGTAACCAGTGAGGAGTAATGCAATTCATTGGTAATAGTGGTCTACACTAGACCACTCCAGGTAGCCTCTCTTACATAGGAAGCAGCCGATGATGCCGGGGTAGAGCTAAAAACTGAGGATCAATCCGAGGACCATGCAAAGCCCAAAGAAAAGAAGTGAAAGCACTCTAAGGATAAAAAATGAAAGAAGGAAGAGAAGAAAAGGAGGAAGAAGAAACATCGTACAGCCACATCGATGGCTGAGGATAACTGAGTTAGTTTATTTTAAGCTTTAGCTATAGTATTCATGCATTGCATGTAGCTGTAAGTTTTATTTTGATAAATACACATTGTTATTACATTTTTATTGTCATTACATTTTCATGTTAGTGCATTGGAGACAATGCAAACTTTAAGTTTGGGGAATGCACATGGGGCTTGGAAACGCACCCACATTTTAAATTTTTTTGATAATGAAGCATGTAAGGTTTAATTATAGTTAATGAAAATTGTTCGAAAATTTTTGTAACATTTTATGCTTAATTCTTGAATCATATGAAGTTTCAATGAATGAGTTGCATAAATTTGACAGAAGGTTGTAGCTTCAATTCTTTGATGAATGGATTAGGTTGCATTAGTAATGGATGGCTGCTATCATTCCTTAAATCTTGAATGAATCTACTTTTTATAGCTGCATATATATATAGTTATAAATAAGAGATACTCCAAAGTGGGTGTAGTATGTAATCTTAAAGAATGAACACTCTAATACAAGCGTTAGAAAAACCAATCTGGCCGAAGGCTATCGCTGCATCAGTGTGTGTCGGCGCAATTACGTACTCCCTGGGGTTTTGTTGCACTCCATCGTTACTTCTCAGGAAAAAAGGGTACAATAATGCAATGATATTCCTTATTCCAAATATATATAATATATAAACACTTAGTATTCTACAATAAATGTTGTATTGGTAGATAGAACTTAGGGTTTAAAGCATGATGCTAGCATTGATGAAGTTGCAACCTTATTCATTCTTACTTATATATTGTCGATGCAATATTCTTTCATCTGAATATGATTCATTCATTGGGAATTTAGAGGGTTCAAGTTGCTAGAATGATTATTTGCCTTAGTAAAATTTTTGTAGCCTTGCTAGTTTCTGTTTTACTTGAGGACTAGTAAAAACTCAAGTTTGGGGGTGTGATAGCACTAGAAAGAAAATAGGTTTTCCTCCTTACTTATTGGTTAAATTGTTCCCATTTAGTTACCCTTAGCATATATTTTAGAATTTTCAGTTTAGTAAATTGCCTTTTATAACTCATTAAATCCTAACCCATTTTATCCTTAAATTTGCTATCTTTTTGCATTAATGTTGTTGCATCAGTTAATTTTAGATTGTGTCCAGAATTGTCACCGCACCTGACAACTATCCAAATAAGAACTAAAAAAGCGTGAGCTATCCAGTCTAGTATAACCAACCTGTACGTACAAGGACAGAATAATTTTGAGGAAAGGACACCTGTATTGTTGGAGAAGCACATAAAAGGTTGAGGTGCAATTAAAAGGAGAGCTTTTTCTTGACCATCATCATCTTCATCCTACCTTAAAGCTTGCGGCTATGGCTGCTTCAGCCTTCCACGGGTGAGCCAGTGTTAAAATTGATGTAGAGTAGCTTCTGATGAGGAGACCTAAGTGCGAGACAAGAGAGAATAGAGAGATTCAGTCGAGTTGTCTAGGAATAGTATTTTCCACTCGATTCTTTCTTATTTCTTTCTAAATGCTGGTGAGTACTCTCTGCTTTTTATTTTTATGGAAGTACACATGAATTCTTGGTTAAATGTTATCTTATTCAATCTTGTTTTTATTGTTTAACCTTAGGGTTTGAATGTTTCTTAACACGGAAGTGTTATTGCAGTCACTAACACTGGGAAGTGCAGTGACAGTTTGAACCAACAAGTATTACAATAGAAGTTGAGTGAAGATTAGAGGAATTTAGTCCACTTGTTCTTAATAGTACCATATTGCTATCATCGGAAGGTAGGGTTAATGTGCATGTTTAAGTCTCAGATTAAATAGAGGAGTGACGCTTACTAAGATATACATTGAAATTTATTGCCTCGACAATCACCTATTCTTTTATAACTTGTGAGCATTTAGTATTCTACTGAAGGTTCATGTTGGGGATCCTAGTTTATCATTTTCATATTTTATTTTATTGTTTTCAAATTGTTGCTTTGAACACTATCCTCACAATTTATGTCATTTCTATCTAGTTATTGCACTGACATTAATAAACAAAAGACAACCATCCCTATGGGATCAGTATCCGACAGACTCACATCTGTCTACTACTTGCATCGATAGTGTACGCTTGCACATCATTGCTGTGACGTTAAACAACCAATCAATGATCCTATTTTATCTCATGGTAACCATTATATCTTCCTTCATGAAAACTTAATCACTATCAAATAATGATCAAATCATCCATTATAAAGATGGACGACCCGTGGCCATGTTTACTTTTCATCAACCATGTAATGCTGATGAGAGGATATCATTTACCCATGTTTTAGGCTATGAATTCCACTATTGTGAATGACGCTGCATACTACAGAAGTCGTACAACCAAGCACCAAGTTTCAGTTCCTTATCTATTTGAACTCTAGCTTTTACTTACATCAAAGTGTACATACATAGTCCGCCATCCGCTCAGGATTTAGGTATGCCATACTATGAATGTCAGAAGTGAATAAACTCATAAACAGATTCAGGTTCTATTCTTCTTGGGTCTTGTCTGATGTACTATTAATTCGGTCAGTCACATCTATGTCTCTTTCTTTTAAGAGTCATTCGCTCTAATGCCCAAGACAAGGCATCTCCCCAATAGAACTTGATAGATGACATATTAGTATTTTAATTGGTTTCCTCATTTTTAATTAGACGAAGGACATGTTTAGGTTCGTCTACTAATACAAGTTGTATTTTTGTACTACGATCCGTCCACGTAATACTGCTTAGTATTTGTTAAAGATTTAGACAATCAATGAGTAACATTTTCTTTCATTTTGCTTTGCATGGAAAAACCATGTGGGACTATTATAAAAAGTATATTAATGTAATTAATAAATTTCTTTTATTAATCAATCTGTTTGAAAAAATTGCAAGTGTATATTGACGAAAATGCTACACTCAAGGCATCAAAACAGGAAATCAACTCCGCACTCGCTGTTATCGTATTTGCTCATATTTGATAGCTGTGTAGTTTGTTTTATTTACAATTAGTCTTTTGCAAATTTTTGATTATTAATTAGTATAATCAAACTCTTGAATGACTTGGCATATTATAGTATCTAGCAAGTAGTTGTTTAGACTATTTATTTGCATGTTTGTAGCAATAATTTACTTAATTGTCGACTCCTTTGGTTTCAGTCCCAGGAATACTCTAGTGTTCCATTGAACATTATAAATATTACAACTAGTCTATCACACTTGTAGATATTGCATGTAATTATTTAGAATTGATTATTGTTTTAGTGTTGATTCTCGCTCAGCCATGGTGTTCACGCGCTGGGGGCTGGTGAGTCGGTTAGTCTTGTAACCAACCTCCCTATTCTTTAATTTTAGCTTCGATTTTTGGATGTCTCAATGTAAGGGGTTCTTACCTCGATACTTGGAACAAGGTAAAACTAATTTAGCTTCAATGTACTCTAATGTATTCTTGTCTCAAGACAGAGGCCATTCTGTTTCAGAGCATAAATAAGGTTGTCTCGAGACTGTCTTGGCAAGTCTCGAGACATCAAGCTTTAGATTGAACAATAGGGTAAATGTTATTCAAACGATTGATCATGCCACGACGTATGAACGTCGAGCAGGTAATTTGCACAAAATATAACAGTTTAAAGTGGCTTGACTACAAGTGTGACAGATTAGTTGTTATATTTTTAAGTGTTATAATGGAATACTTCGAGCATTCCAAGTGTAACACCCCTAACCCGTCTCCGTCGCCAGATTAAGGTTACGGAGCATTACCGTACAATCAAAAACATTTAAATATTATATCACTCAATTATTTAATCACATCATAAATCATTCATACACATGCATACTGTCCCTGAATCGATCCCTCAGGGCCCTAAAAATAGCTTAGAAGCAATTCGAGAGCAATTTGAAACAAATTGGAAAGTTTAGGAAAATGATGCAAAATTTCCAAAATAGGGGTCACACAATCTTGTGACATAACCTTAGGCCGTGTAACTTTTGAACAAGGGACAAACGACCGTGTCTCAATTTGTGTCCTCACACGTGTAACTCACTGAGTAGGGTAATACGGTCGTGTCACACGCCCTTGTGCTAGGCCATGTAACTCTCTGAGTTGCCCCACATGCTCGTGTAACTCACTAACTTGAACCTAAGAAAGTCCTCAAATGATAGATGGCCATGTCGCCAGGCCGTGTGCCTCACACGATTGAGTCACACGCCTGTGTCTCAGACTGTGTGAACAAAAAATTACCTAAAATAAAGTCATTTCAAAACCACTTCATGCATAAACATTTAGACCAAATATGCACACTTTCAAAGCACCAAAACATCATCTAAACACACATAAATTTTCCATTTCCAAGACTCTAATTCAATTAACCAATATGTCATTCAAGGCACCACAATTAGTATCTAAACATCACACACCTAAACAAGTTCATATGACTCATTTCATGTATATAAATCTAGTCCATTTAGGTATTAAAACTTAGAACATTTAACCATTCTGAAACCATTCAAGACATACCAAATGAGCCTTATTCTATTGTGTACCTAAAACACATCATAATTGACCATTTTCAAGCTAATAAATTATACCATAATGCCATACACAACCATTATCAAAAGGTGACCAAAAGGACTTACCTAAACAAGGATTATAAGTCAATCAACCATACATGAACTACAAAGCACAAACATATCAAGTTACCATTTACATATTCATCACAAACACTATTATAAACCAAAATATGTTTACATTACCTAATTCCATTCATAAAGACTAATTCCATTACGTGCTTAACTACAACATAAATACCTAATTCAAACACCTACCAAATCATACCATATTTATCACTTTCAAGCCATTACAAACATACCATAAAACCATACATTTCAATTACCCTAAAGTAGTCAACAAGACTTTACTTAACAAGCTTTATAAGTTCACCATTTAACATCATATTCAAAGACTTAGGCATACTAAATCAACCATTTTACATATTCGTAAACCGTCAACACAAAAGACTTATACAGGTTAACATTGTCACTTCCATACATGATAACCTAATTCAAGTATAAACTGAAACATGTCACAAGTAACCATTTTCAAGGCATTATCATCATGCCAAGATAACCTTATAAACAAGCACTTTAAAGTAACCAAAATCACATAACTTGGTGAGGCATCAAAGTGTACCAAACCAACATAGCTTTCCAAACCTTATACATGTTAAAACACCATTAATACATAGATCATAATACCATTACAAAGCACCCTATACATGTCATTATAAACCTTAGCCAAAATACTTAAAGCTATGAATTGTCCACTGGATAATGTGATAGATCTCCGAAGAGCTCCAACAGATCGAGCTTCCGATAATCTAAAAAACAAAGGAAAATAACTATGTAAGCAATGAATGCTTAGTAAGCTCGTATACACTTAGAACATAACCTACCATTTC
>JABEZY010272830.1:0-10500 GCA_013467495.1 Gossypium gossypioides
AGCAGGATCATACTCAGAATAAATACATAATTAATACATAAAAATACGTTATTCTAGAGTGTTATCAAGTCTTCTTTTAAGGCGTATCGTAAGAAGAGGTTGTCTTTATCAATTGAACTTCTATAAAATAACATCCCTTCAAACATGGTAATAGGATCTCACTAAAACCCTTTAAATAATGTCTTTGCTTGATCACATATCTTCAACAATCACAAATCAATTTCAATCTTGTATATTGTTGCTCAAAACCCTCAAAGGGATGTAAGAAATTCAACAAGATTTTTTTGATAAAAAAATATGCCAAGAAATATAGCAAAAATTTACACATCGTTTACTTGCAAAGCGAGTTGCAATTGATGATGCAACTAGCATTAACGTAAACAATAGTATTAATTATTATTAATTTATGCATCTAAAGTCTTAACATGCTTGATATGCCATCAAGATATTGGCCAAGTGATAGTAACTTGTGTGGAGTCAAATTATGAACGGTACGATGTACAAGGTTCCATCTTTCTGTATAACTAATTTATATACGTTTTGTTTAACCAAAATAAAAAAGTCATATGTTATGACGAGTGGTTATCTTTTTGGCTCAACAATTGATTGTTGTTAAAATGGATTGTCTTAATAATAAAGAAACTTGGAATAAGATTGTCTCATGTCTGAATTCAGAAAGTCAAAAGCCAACTAGTTGGCTCTTGTCTGGAATTACATAAAGTATGGAAATTATCAATTCAGGGAAATCGAGTTTTGCTGATGCTTGATGAAATTGACAAAGTTCTGTTACCTGAAAGAAAGCATTGTAACTTATGCCTTAAAGAATGAAACACTAATTGAAGGGTATTACTTTATTTCATCAAGTGTCATGTCCAATATTCTACATTATTTATTTCTAAAGTCAAACATTTTGACAGACACTTCCAATTCCAATACAATAAGATGTAGAGTCAAAATCCAACATTGCCATTTAATATCTAATTTGATAATAATCCAGTTGCTTATAATGCAATGACGAAAACCAAATATTAATACAAATTATTGATGGAAAATCCGTCAAACTCTCAAAGCAAAATGTGAATAAAAGAGAACAACAAGCACTTTCCTGGACCAGAGCCGATCAGTTCATCCATATGACGCCTTAGATATCTGAAACTTAAGAAACAACGATTTATCTTAACATATCATATCAACTGGAAAGTAGTGGAAATGCGACTTGAGTGCTGAACAGATTGACTATTTTGCCAAGGCAAGAAGACATTATTACCTGCTAAATGAGCATCTTGTGAAGCTTGAATCTAATGATGTACTCTAGTTGTGTTGGTGTTTAAACATGAAAACTAAGGAGAATTGAAGCAAAGAACGGATGCAAAGAGAATTGAACAAGAACTTGACTGATTTTTTTTTATTATCTTTTATTTCCATTAAGTTAAAATAAAAGTTATAAGGCACTGCTCCAACTAATAACATGACTAAAAGCTTGAATTACACACAAAATGTAGTTGACATATCAGCTATTACATTACATTGGAAATCAAACAAATCAGCAACTAATCTTACTAACTTTAAAGACAAATTACAAAAGAACTAAAGCTAGTTACATAGGAACAAAATGTTGCTGCTGCACTGGTTTAGCTTCAATGCTGGTCTGTTGTTGCATTGTAGACCAAAGTTCATCACTTCTCCTTGGACTTTATGCAACAAACACCAATATTTCTTCTTAACTTCTCAAATCTTGTAGCACCAAGAGACTTAGTTAGAATATCAGCAAACTGATTTTCTGAGTTGCAATGAATCATATTAACTTCCCTTGATTGTTCAGCCTTTCTAACAAAATGAAATTTAATCTTAAAATGCTTGGTCTTTCCATGAAATACTGGATTTTTAGCTATGGCAACAGTTGACTGATTGTCAACTCTAATTTCAGTAGCATCAACTTGATCTTCATTCAAGTCACACAAGAGCTTCCTGAGACAAATGGCTTGATTAACAGCTGTAGTAGCTACAATGTACTCTACTTCAGCTGTTGATTGAGCAATAGTTTGTTGTTTCTTTGAACTCCGACAAAAAACCCTTGAGCCAAGAGTGAAGAAGTAGCCAAAAGTGCTCTTCATGTCATTAGTGGATCCAACCCAATCACTATCAGAATACCCTATCAACTTGAGCTCTTTTGCCTTCTCAAACTTTACTCCATAATCCAGAGTTCCTTTCACATATCTAAGAACTCTTTCGGCTACTTTAAAGTGAACAACATCGCAGCAATGCATGAATCTGGGCAGAAGGCTAACAGCAAACATGATATCAGGCCTTGTAGCTATCAAGTAGAGTAGACAACCTATAAGGCTTCTATACTCCTTTTCATCAACTCTTTTGTGGTTGCCATTGCTGGTTAATTTTTCACCTTGAGCCACTGGTGTGCTACCAATTTTGCAGTTTGACATGCAAAATTTGTTTAGGATCTTCAAAGCAAAGGCCTGTTGACTTATGAAGATAGCTTGATCTGTCTGATTTACTTCCATGCCAAGAAAATATGTCATTTCTCCCAAGTCAGTCATTTCAAAGATATCCTGCATCTACATTTTAAACTCATCAATTAGCTCCCATTTGCTTCCAGTTACTAACAAGTCATCCATATAAAGTGACACAATCAACAGGGTTTCATTATCTGATTTCTTTACATAAAGAGTAGGCTTACTGATATTCTTCTCGAACTTGAGCCTAGACAGGTATGCATCAACCCTGTCATACAAGACCTTTGGTGCCTACTTCAGACCATACAAGGCTTTTTTAAGCTTGTAGACCTTGTTCTCTTCATTAGAAACCTTGAACCCATCTGGTTGTTCAATGAAAATTTCTTCCTTGAGGAAGCCATTTAGAAAAGTAGACTTGACATCTAGTTGATGCACTCTCTATTACTTTTGAGCAACCAAGGCAAATAGAAGCCTTATTATATCTAACCTTGCAATAGGAGCAAAGGTTTCAATGAAGTCGATCCCATACTGTTTGCATATCCCTTCACCACAAGTCTTGCCTTGTGTTTGTTTAGAGTTCCATTATCATTGTATTTGACCGTAAACACCTACTTCACACCAATAACCCTCTTCTGGTCTGGTTTGTCAACCAATTCCCAAGTGTCATTCTTTTGTATCATCTCCATTTGAGCTTCCATGGCCCTTTTCCAACACTCTTCTCTAGCAGCCTCATTAAAATTAGTAGGTTCAAGTATTGCAACATCACATCTTTGATAGATATCAGTGATGGTTCTTGTGCCTCTCATAGGTTCATCATCGAAGTCATTACCAATTGGCTTTTCTTCTTCAACTGGTTGCAAATTACTGTCTTGTTAGCCTTCCTCATTCAAGCTTGCATCTGTGCCATTCCAGTTCCATATATTTCCCTCATCAAATTTCATATCCCTGCTCACTATGATCTTCTTTGTCGAGGGATCAAAAACTCTATAGCCTTTATTTATGCTGCTGTAACCAACAAAAATCTCTGGCACAGATTCTTTTTCAAGTTTGGTTCTTTTCTCAACTGGAATGAGTGTATAGCATACACAACCAAACACCTTTAGGTGTGAAACTGTTGACTTAAGTCTAAACCAAGCTTCAAAAGGAGTTTTTTCTTTGACAGTATTGGTTGGCAGTCGGTTAAGCAGGTACACTGAGGTGTTTACAGCTTCTACCTAAAATTTGCTTGGCAATTTGCTTTCAAACAGTAGGCATCTAGCCATGTCAAGCACTGTTCGATTCTTTCTTTCACAAACTCTATTCTACTGAGGAGTATAGATGGTTGCCAGCTGATGATGAATTCTAGCATGCTCACACAACTTCTAAAACTTCTTTGGCAAGTACTCAGTGCCATTGTCTGATCTTAAGGCCTTTAGCTTGCACCCTAATTGATTGTCAGCTAAGGCTTTGAATTTGCTAAATGCTTTAAACACTTTAGACTTTTGTTTCAGAAAATAGATCTAATAGAATCTAGTAAAATCATCTATGAACAGCACAAAGTATCTGCTGTCATTCAAATAAGAAGGCTTCATTGGTTTACGAATGTCAGTATGGACCAATTGGAGCTTGTCTAGAGCTCTCTATGCATTGTTAACTAGAAAAGGCAGTCTCACTTGTTTCCCAAGCTGACAAATCTTACAAAATTTGTCTTTGACTTCAACCTTGGACATGTCTTCAACCAGATTGAGTTTGTGTAGCAAACCGAGTTATCTATAATTGATATGGCCTAACCTTTTATGCCATAAATTAGCTTTATCAGCAAGACTAGTATAGGCTTTCTTTTCTAGCTGATTCACATCCAACATAAAACATCTATCAGTCATGGCTACTGTGACTAGATCTTGACCAAGTGAGTCCTTAATAACACAAGAGTTATTCTTGAAAACAAGTGAATAACCTTTCTCAATTAGCTGACCAACAATAAGCAGATTTTGGTCTATATCAGGTACAAAAAGGACATCTGAGATTGTTTTGTTACCTGAATGTGTGCTAATCACAATATTGCCTCTACCTTTGGCTTCAATGAGATTTCCATTTCCAACCCTGACTTTAGAAGTAAAGCTTCTATTAATATCCTTGAATAGCTCTTCATCAGATGCCATATGATGAGTGCAACCACTGTCTACTAGCTAGTCCCTTCTGAGTTTGCTTGAGGTTGCATAACAGGATGCAGTGAAAACATGCTCCTCTTGAGCTTGTATATCATCAGCAGCCTGAGCTTGATTTTGCTGCTGAGTTTGTGCCCTTCTTTTGTTTTTGTAAACCTTCTCAATATGACCAAACTGCTTGCAGCTCTTGCACTGAATATCAGGCCTGTACCAAAAGTACCTCTCCAAGTGTGTGGACTTTTTGCAGTGAATGCATGGTGGGAACTTTTTCTTCCCTATATCTCTCTTTGGTTTCTTCCTTTTGTCAAGTCATGGTTTTTTTCCTTTGTAGTTCAAACCTGAGCTTTCTTTAGTTTTTGCTTGAAAAGCTCCTTCAGGATGCTCCTCTAGCCTATTGGCCCTTCTTTGCTCGAGTGCATATAGAGAATTTATCAACTCAGATAGTGAAATGGTTGATAGATCTCTCGAGTCCTCTAATAAGGAGATTTTTTACTCAAATTTTTTAGGAAGGGTTGTAATGACCTTCTCAACAACTTTGCTCTCACTGAAATCATCTCTAAGGAGCCTAATGTTATTGGCTGTGGCCATTATCCTATCAGAGTACTGCTTGATTGTTTTAGACTCTCTCATCTTCAAGTTCTCAAAGTCCCTCCTAAGGTTGACCAACTGCTGCTGCTTGGTCTTGTCTGACCCTAGAAACTCTTCTTTCAGCTTCTCCCAGGCTTACTTTGGAGTGTCACAAGACATTATTCGAGTGAAGATCACATTAGAAACACCATTTTGCAAGCATGCCATTACTTTGTGTTTCTTGGCATACTGTTCACTATGCTGTCTAATTTGTGCAATGGTGGGATTGGCCCTCAATGGAGCTAGTTCTATGTCATTCTCAACCACATTCCACAAGTCATGTGCTTGGAGGTAAGTTTTCATCTTTACTACCCATATGTGGTAGTTCTCACCAGCAAAAACAGGTGGTGGTGGTGTAAAACTCATTTTGTACCAACAAAAAACGACAGCTTTAGTTTCTTCCTCTTCAAGTTTTTTTCACAAAGAAAGCTACCAACAATAGAGGCCTTCAAAGAGGACAGGCTCTAAAAACCATTTGTTGGTGTTTAATAATTGAAGCAAAGAATGGATGCAAAGAGAATTGAACAAGAACTTAATTGATTTTTTTATCTTTTATTTCCATTAAGTTAAAATATAAGTTACAAGGTAGTCACCTAATATACAACTGCCCCCACTAATACCATGACTAAAACAAAGCTTGAATTACACACAAAATGTAGCTGACATATCAGCTATTATATCACATTGGAAATCAAACAAATCTGCAACTAATCTTACTAACTTTCAAGAAAAATTACAAAAGAACTAAAGCTAGTTAAGGAACAAAATGTTGCTGCTGCACTGGTTCAACTCCAATACTGGTCTGTTGTTGCATTGCAGGCTAAAGTTTATCAAGTTGGACGAAAAAGCTTATCTCTAATAGAACAAAACTTGGTAACAACATCACTCATGTCCATCCGTTCACTCGGTGATTGAGCGGAACAAGTAAGTCCTATTTCAAATATCAAATTCAAGCATTGAAGATGTCTGTCATTTCCCAAGCGATTTTCATTGAGAGTGATGTCTACGATTGTTCCTCCTCTGACACTCTCTTGAAGAAGAATAGGATCTATAATCTCAATCACTCGATTGGGTAGAGCTGCCTTAACATGTTTGTGAAGACTTAAACCTTCTTTGAATCTTTCATCAGTAGGCCTTTTCCCTGTAAACATCTCTAGCAAGAGGATGCCATAGCTATACACATCGCCTTTCGTTGACAAGTCGCTTCCCATACCATACTCTACAATAATCCATCACAAATTAAATAGAAATATAATTGCAGAGAGAAACACTCTAAATATTAAAAAAACTGCTTTTAAGATGTATGTTTTTCTTTTAAATAATGGAAGAAACAAATACAATGTAATTACCTGGTGGAGCATAGCCAATAGTTCCTCTTAATCCAAGGAAACTTGATTGATTAGAAGAATAGTTCAGCCTGTCTGCAGAAAGGATTTTTGCTAAGCCAAAGTCACCTATATGTCCAACCATTTCCCCATCAAGCAGAATATTGCTTGGCTTCAAGTCACAATGAATGATCGATGTTTCACAATGATGGTGCAAATATTGTAGTGCATGAGCAACATCTATGGCCATATTAACTCTTTGGAAGAAGTTCAGGTTTCTTGTCATCTCCGATTCATTTATGCTTATATATGGATGCAACCAGTCCTCCAAGCTTCCATTTTCCATAAACTCATAAACCAAGGCTTTAATATCATTGCCTTGATAATCGACACCTGAAATGGCTGTTAATACCTTGACAAGATTTCGATGTCGAATGTTCTTCAAGGCCTCGCATTCAGTGAAGAAACTCTTAGAAGCTCTATGATTTAGAAGATTAAGCACCTTCACTGCAATAGCTACTCCACTCCCTTCAAGAATTCCTTTGTATATAGAACCAAAACTTTCAGAACCAACCAAATTCTCCATGCAGAATCCGTTAGTTGCCCTTAGGATGCTTTGGTATGATAATTGTAAAAGTGAATGTTCTGCACAAGTTGTTGTTGGTTTCTGTTCTTTCTTCTTTCTAAACCACAAGATGAGGAGACAAGTGAAAACCAAAGTCACTCCTAAAATCACAACAATAATTGCAATTTTCAATTTAACAGAAGCTTTTGATGATGTTTTGGAGTTACATCTTGACAAGTGTAATTCAAGGATGCCTCCACAAAGCTTATTATTTCCCTCAACAAATATGGCACTTTTATTCTTGAACACTCCTTCACTTGGTATAACTCCTTCAAAATTGTTGAAAGAGAGATTTAAATACTTTAATACCCCAAAAATCACAAGAAATTCTGGAATCCCACCTGAAAGATTATTGTTGGATACATCCAATGCCCCAAGACCCCTCAATGAACTCAAAGATGGAGGAATGGGCCCTTCAAATAAATTGCCCTCCAAATACAGCTCCACCAGACTTACACAACAACTAAGGTTGTTTGGAAGCAAACCAGATAACCTGTTGTGAGAAACATCCAGTAGGCCTAGATTTTTCAGTTTTCCTACTTCAACAGGAAGCTCACCAGTCAAAGAGTTTGACGATAAGCTTAGTACAATGGACAAGGATGATAGTCCTAGTATTTCGGGGGGTATTGGTCCACTAAGATTGTTATAAGAAAGATCCAATAAAAGCAAATTTTGGCACTTACCTAGATTCGAAGGAATGTTGCCTTGAATATTGTTAAAATCTAAAAAAAGTTTGGTTAACTCTGTTAGATTTCCAATAGAATGGGGAATAGTCCCAAAGAGAAAATTGCTTTCAGCGTAAAATATATTTAGCTTCCAAAGCCTTCCAATATCAAAGGGAATGGGTCCTAATAGTTGATTATGTGCTACGTCTAGCATCTCCAAATTGATGAGCTTTCCAATCATATCTGGGATTCTTCCCCAAATGTTGTTCCCACCCATTCCTAAACGCCGAAGGTTGCTAGAAAAATTGCTAATGCATTCAGGAAATTCCCCTCCAAAATTATTTTTGACTATAGATAGGTCTTCTAGTATGGTATTATTGACTAATGTGCAAAGAAAGTTCAAGTCACCTTTTATCCCATGCCCGAAATGGTTTATTCCTAGATCAAGGTCAAACAAATTATCCAACTTTTCTAAGGACGGTACATTTCCATCGAGCATGTTATTATAAAAATCAAGAAAATTCAAATTCGAGGCATTGGATATTGAAATTGGAATTTGTCCAGAGATTTGGTTATCCCCTACAGAAAGAACTCAACATGAGGCATATTGATTTCTAAATCTGAATGGAGAGTACCTTGAATCTTGTTTGTACCAATATCAAAGGATCTAATATTGGAGAGATTGAACAATGCTCCAGGAACAACACCAGAAATTGCATTTCCAAATATGGCGAAAACTGAAAGATTTCTCAGTCGTCCAAAAGATTCAGGTATAATTCCACTTAATGCATTATACGTTAAACCAAGTTCCTCCAAGGATGACAAGTTCCCCAACGATGGTGGGATACTCCCTCTCAAACTGTTGTGGACAAAACCCAATACTTCCAGGTTTGACAAGAGACCCAGCAAAGAAGGTATTTCTCCCGTTAGCTGGTTGCGGCTGATATCAACTGATATAAGCTTAGAACAAGCAGATAAATTGGAAGGAATTTCACCACTGATGAAGTTATTGGCCAGGTGTAATGCTTCCAGTCTTCTTAAACCTCCGATTTCTTGAGGAATTTGGTTGTAGAAGCTGTTGCCCACAAGATCCAACTCCCTGAGAAAGCTCAAATTTCTAATGTAGGGCGATAATGATCCAGAGAGTTTGAGGATTCGAAGTTTCAGCTTGGTGACTCTTCGATGCTTGCGACCGCATGTAACACCGATCCATTGACAGAAGTGAAGGGAGCTATTCCAGGACTCCATAATCTTGAGTGGATCACCAGTTATCTTGGCTTTGAACTGGAGTAGAGCTTGTCGATCAGTGTCATTTCCTCTAACTACAGGGCTTGCTGTTGCTAAACGAAGCAAGTTAAGACCCTGCAAGTTGAAGAATGAGAGAAGAATCATAAGGAAAAAAGAGCTCGACGCTTGAAAATGTTTTTTTGAGGGCTCCATCAACTTTAAACAATTTGTTAATTGATAAGATTGATTTGTAATTGAAAGTGCGTGGCTCATCATCAAGAACCAGAGTGCAATATATAAGTAGTTTTCCAACTATGGAATTTCAGTGGCAAAGAATTTGGGATTCCTTAAATGTGCAGATTGACTGTTTCAAATCATCTGATTATATGACTAAGCAAACCGGTCCAGTCCAGTTCATCAATCATCAGCCCTCTTCTTCCATCAACTAATCAATCAAAGCCCTCCACTGATTGGCTAGCTGTTGAAGACTTTATAATTTACGTATCTCCTGCCAATAGATGTAGAAGATAGTGGGATCGAAGGGTATCGTTGATTAGTGCTATGTTAATGGCACATCACATTGAGTGGGTTGTTAGTAATGATTATGAAGGACAACCCCCAAGTCTTGCACTATAAAAAGAGTTGACTGGAAATTAAAGCCAAGGCATTCAATTGGTCAATGGTTGAAGCATTTGGCAAAAACTAAACCAAGGAGTCCGAAGAAACTTTGATTGAAACTAGGAAATGGGTAACTCGCTAACAAACAAAGTACAATAATATTCACTCAATTATTCAATTTATTCTATTTTATCATCCAACTATTAATTTTTTCGTTTTAATTTTTCAACTTTTCAGAATTAAATATTTTAATTACTCTTCCCTTAATTACCTAATAAAAATCTAACGTGAACTCTATTTTATTAGCTTAATAATAAGAGTTGTTTTCACTAAATACTTTTGCCCCCACTTGTATATTTGTTCCATTATGGAAGTTGAGTGGGAATTTAAGCCAAGGCATTCAATTGGTCCATGGTTGAAGCATTTGGAAATGGGTGACTCGGTAAGAAAGGAAAAAAAAAATAAAGAAAATAAATTACAATGGATTAGTTAATGATTAAGGTGTCCAAAATCAATGCAACTCATAAAAGAATTGGTTTTATGGTTTCTAATATTTTTATGGGTAAATTAAAAGAATAGAAGAATTAATTTGTTCTTTGATCTAATATATAAGAATTAATTTTCTTATTTTTTAAGTAAAAGGAGCAAAATGTAATCCGACTCGTAATACAAAGACTTGCATGATATTTTTACCTCAATATTCAAGAATATTAAATATGATATACTATATCTGCATTAAATTTGTATATTTTTCATGTCATAATTAGAAAGTCATAATTAAATTTCATTAATTTT